>OU015497.1:70013428-70289783 GCA_907164885.2 Dolomedes plantarius
ATATTTTTGAAATAAAATTATTTTCCCACAGAGAAATGTATTAAAAGTTTTCAAAGGACTTCAATTTCTTGTTCAAAATATTCCTCCTGAATATGTCTTCCTAAATTAATGTTGTACCATTATATTTAAGAAATAAGGCAAAAGATTCAAAAGAACTGTGTTGGTTTACAGAGAAATTCCCGAGAACTGGAAAAGATGATTTCAAATTAAGGTAGACAGTTCGATATCAATAGCTACTGATATTTGTCAGAGCAATTATACAACATTTCCTTTTTATATTTGGAAACTAATGTACATGACTGATGAGCATAATAAAACATTTGCGAAAATCTTAAATGCTTGCCGAAAATCAAATTTTCAAATTGCGGTAAATTTCATTTTGAAACTTCTACGTCATATTAATATTTATTAGTATATTTTCTATCTACTACTTGAATGTTTAATCGGGTGATATTAAAATTTCTAAGTGTCATCACAGTTTATGTATCTAAGATCATATATTCATGGATAATAATGTTCTTTTAGTTGATAAAAATAACTGTCTTATGATAATTTGTAGAGAGGATGACTTCTGAAAACTTGAGTTGATACGTAAGTGCCACTTACTTTGGATAGACGTTCGTGGTACTTATTTTAATCGGAATGTTGAACTTTAACTATTCTGTGCAGTTTTAATTGCGCCGCTTTAACTTCTCAGCTGCAGAAGGACTTTAATGTACGTACTAGTTTAAATAATCAGAATTTGAAAATAATTGTGAATCAGTTCTGTCTGGAAATTCCTTATATTTTAATAATAAAGTAATTTAAATTACATTTTCCATTAATTTTATGTAGTAATAGTTAGAATTTCATCTATGCTCGAAGTATCTACTCTGTTTAAAATCTAATCTTTTTTACTTTACTACATTTATCAATTTTTGCGTAGTCTACATAAATAAAACAGTTCCGAAACTGACTGACTGACCAATAATGCAAATACCAAATCGCTGGACCTAAGGGGCTCAAATCTTGCATAGCAATTTTTCTTATAGTGTAGGGGTGCACTAAGAGAGAGTTTTAAAAAATTCGTCTTAGATTTTTTTAAATTTAAATTTTTAATCTGTTTTTGTAACATTCTTTAATGTTTACATTTAAAATAATAATCTCAGGGTTATAAAATTTAAATAACGAGAAAGATCATAAATATTCCTTTAAGATGAGATCTTTTTCGAATCTTTACCTCCATTTTCTGATTTTTGGTGAAGTTTTAAAGATTAATTTTTAGAATTTAATTTATTAAATGCTTATCACATGGTTTCTTTTCATTTTGTGATACTTTAAATCAATTTTGCGTCCATAACAACGAAACAAATTGACAAAAATATATTAAAATGCGGTAAAAGACAAAATTAAACTACTAGACTAATTGAGATGGAAGTTTTTTCAAAAATTTAATTCAAATTAGTATGTTTTATGGATATTAAACTTACAAATTAATTGCATACATTGACCGTTATATTTCATTTGAATATTTTCTTGTACATTATTTTGGTATATAAAAATATCCGTTACAATTTTTATATAAATATATACATTTTTTGCATTATTTGCATACATTGACCGTTGTATTTAGTTAGTTTTTACATTGATTTTTGTTAACAAACATTCAACAATTTGACATTTTTACTTTTGAGCTTTACTTTTCAAAATTCTTTACTTTAGTGTGTATTGTAATTCTTTACTTAGTATGTTTAATGGATATTAAACTTACAAATTAATTGCATACATTGACCGTTATATTTAATTTGAATATTTTCTTCTGCATTATTTTTGTCTATAAAAATATCCGTTACAATTTTTTTATAAATATATATAAATTTTTTGCATTAATTGCATACATTGACCATTGTATTTAGTTTTTAGATTGATTTTTGTTAACAAACATTGAACAATTTGACATTTTTACTTTTCAGCTTTGCTTTTCAAAATTCTTTACTTTCCAAAAGAATATTTGACATTTTTCCTTTTCAGATTTTAGTGGTTTATTATAAATGTATATATTTTATGTTTTGCTTTTCAGGGTTTTTTGCTCCAATGATGAAAGGCTAAATTAGGTGAATTCTGAGGAGTTTATTTTATATATATATATATATATATATATATATATATATTTATATTGGTTTTTTTTTATTCCTCCGTATAAAATTTCATATGTTTTTTTCTATGTTATTTATACTGTGTTTAATTTTTAAATTGACTTTGGTTAACAATTATTCCCCAATTTGACATTTTTACTTTACAGCTTTTGAAAGGCTGAATCTACCTAAATTCTGAGATGTCTAAAATATTTCACATTTTTTTTTACTATGTACGAGTAATTTATACTGTGTTTAGATTTTAAATTGATTTTAGTTAACAAACATTTTTAAAATCCCAGGCAACGCAGGCTCGCCGGGTGGGGGGGGGGGGGGAATAATTATTTGCACCAACAATAATACTTTTAAATAGCATTTTAAATAGTTCTTCTTTATGCGTAAAGTACAATACTGTAACCAACACTGAAGAAAATTGCGTACGTGTAAACGCTGATGTTCAGATAGAACTTTTAGAGTGCAAAGTTTTCATGACAAAATCTTTCAGAAGGTTATTCAGGTAGATTAGATATTTTGAATTCAAAAGCAAATTCAATTTAATGGAACAAATAAATTTTGTTAATTCATATCTTTATATTTTAAATTCCTAATCCCACAAAATTACCACACTTTAAATGATACTTTAAATGCAGTTTCACGTGGCTCCAAAAAATAAGCATATTAAATAAATATAATTTGATCTTAATAGAATTTTCAAAACTCGAAAAAAATATTTCCTTGCATAACCCAGTTTATCTATTTGGTAAAATTACAATTTGCTCAAATGAAAATCAAGTAATGAATATTAAAGAAATTATCATGCAAAGACTAAATAATGTATACTTCTTTGAAAGAGACTATTGAAGCGAAAGATTTGTTTTACTAAGTAAATATCGGCCAACTGCAGATAAAAGATCGATGAATAGCTTTGAATTTTAACAACAACAAAAAAGTTGTTTTGAAGTGTTAAACCATTTACCTGAAAAAGCTCTCTTGCACACAAGAACGTAATTGATATTTAGAAAATCTAAGGAAGCATATAATATACATATTTAGAACATTTTATGCATTTCAAGCTATTAACTGGAGATTTGAGGCTTATTCAGAAATTTCTTGAATTTAAATGCTACATTATGGTAAAAATAATTCTGCATACCCAAAACAAAAGATAATAAAAAACTAAAATTTGGAGAAAAAACATTCTGCAAACACTCATTAATTGGGATGAAGGCTAAAAATTCATGCTTTTTTCTTTGTTAATAACTTAGGCATCATTAGACTATTTATTTTACGACTTTAAAATTTTATTTATTTATAGACTAATTAATTTGATGTATAGTTTGCAAACTAAAATATCCTGAATACAATAGTACTTAAATTTATTCAATGAATTTGATGAATACACCCTGTATCTTTCATCTGAACAATCCTTGATTAATTAAACGTAAAATACGGAGGAAAACAGAATGGTTAATGTAAAGTTTGCGTTTAATTTTCTATTTAATTAAAATAATTCATGACTTTAGGCAGCGGGATGAGTAGAGACCAGAGGAATAGTAAGTCAGACATAGTGTAATCCGCACATAGGGGAGGAAAAATCCACACAGAGGAGAGACATTGAAGGGACGCGCAGAACAGAGATGCGACGCATATTATTTTATTCCGGATTATTCTGCAGACAAGTACTATTCAGCAAAACACAGTACCTTGACAACTGGGCACACACAATAGCAACGCCACCGGTCCCTGCCGGGGCGCATTCAGAAGGTAGATTTTACATCGTTATATCGGACAGAAGCGGAGCAGCGCGAAAACAGAACAAGTGTTGCGGAATGCGGCATTACCCCTGAATTCCATTTTGCTCAAGTAGACACGAAGAAGTGAAGTGAAGAAGAGAAAATGTAACTTTGATGTTCTTTAGTTTAGTTTAGTTTTATGTAATGTTCGCGCGTTGTGTCTAATAGCCTGTCATGTTTTCATGTTTATTCGTTAAAACTTATATGTAAATTCAGGTTTTTAGAAATATATTTCATTAATTAGACAAAGGTCGTCGTGTTTTTTTTATTCGTGTGTCTCAACTTTTATTTAAATGAGGAAACAACAAACCCGGACCATCAAGATGTTCAGGTAAGATAAGTTTTTGTTGTTTTCTGATGTCGGAGACATGAAATCCAGTCCTTAGATCTTGATTAATTAAATTTATTATACATAAAAAACAGTTAAAAGATAAAATGCACACAGCTCAAGATATGCGCGCACACAGCGACACATTCCCTACGCAGCTCTGGAGGAAAAACGGAGGCGAGGCGGACAGCGCCACTATACGTAGCTGTATTCTTCCGCACAGAAAAATAGTGCCACTCGCTCAAACTCAACACACCCCTCCTGCGAGGGACACATTTTTTCATCAAGTTTAAGAAATTACTACACACTACAAAATTATAACACAAAATACACACATTTACAAAAATACAACACAAAATACATACATATACATAGTTAAGAAATTAATGAAATACTTTTCAGAGAGTAAATTAGCTTGTCTTCATTGACAGCTTTTGTCAGAAAATCCGCTGTAATATATTCAGTCTGTATATAACCCAGTTTAATAATATTGTCCATTAACAAATCTTTCACAAAATGAAAGCGTAAGTTCATGTGTCTTGATTTAGTCGATGATCTGGTACATTTAATCCACTGGATTGCTGCTTGACTGTCTGAATTTAAGGTTACAACATCATTTATAAATTGTTTACATTTCAATTCAGATAATAAATTTACAGTCCAAATAATATCTTTACAAATTTCAGAAATAGAAAATAACTCTGCTTCACATGTAGAAAGACTAACACTTTTTTGCTTATTACATTTCCATGACACAAGTGAATTACCTAATAAGATCACACCACCTGAAAATGACTTACCATTTTCAGCATTTCCCCAACTTGCATCTGAACTAGCATTCAACAAACCAAAATCGTTGCTATAAAACAATACTTTGTCTTTAGTACCTTTTAAATACCTTAATACTCTTTTAGCCATAAGATAATGTCTCTTTTCCGGTTTATGATTAAACTGAGATAGATATGTTGTTACAAATGATATATCAGGACGCGTTCTATTAGCTAAATACAATAATTCACCAATTAATTCTTGATACATAGTTACATCAATTAAATCATTTGTAAGTGGAAAACTTTTATCTTCTCCTTTAACAATTGGAGATCTTACTGATTTACAATTTTCTAACTTATGTTTAAGCAAAAGTGACTCAATATATTCAATTTGTGATAAACTTACACCATTGTCATGTTTATTAATTTCCATACCTAAGAATTTAGAATTCTTATTCTCTTGAAATTCAAATACACTTTTAATTTTAGAAACAATCTCGTGATACATTTCATTATTATTACAAAAAATAGCAATATCATCAACATACATACTTAATATAAAAAGATTTGTACCATCATGTTTAGTAAATACACAATTATCAGAAGCCAACTGTACCAAACCTATTTTTTCCAATTCAGATTTTATTTTCATGTACCAATTCCTGCCCGATTGTGGTAAACCGTAAATACTCTTTTTTAATCTACAAAATTTTCCATCCCCAATTAATTTTTCAAAACCAGGTGGAGGTGACATGTATACTGTTTCCTCTAAGTCACTATACAAATACGCAGTTTTTACGTCAAAAAATTTAACTATCAAATTTAATTTCGTTGAAAGCGCAAGTAATAATCGAAAAGATTCTATGTTTACAACAGGTGAATAAGACTCTAAATAATCCTTATTTTTTATTTGATTGTATCCAGCAGCTACAAGTCGCGCTTTATATTTTATTTTATTGGAATTGCTCTCCTTCAAAGTGTAGACCCATTTACTTTTTATTATTTTTTCCTTTAGAGGTTTTTCTACTATTTCCCATACTTTATGCTGATTCAACGAATCTAGTTCATTTTTCATTGCTGACTCCCAATCGCGCCAATTTACACTATTTTTGGCCTCCAAAAAAGTGTTTGGTATATCATCAGTTAGATTTGCTGACATTTGTTTATATTTTAGCCGTTCAGACCGTCGGAGTTGCGGTTCGTGTTGACAGTTTTCACTGTTTATTTCCTCATCGGAGGGTTGCTTTACCTCCTGCATTGAGACTGGCTGTCTCTTATCTAGGTCGCTGCTATCAACAAAAATCTCAAACTCCGCCATTTTGTTTTTTGAACTAGCATACTCTAAATAAGTGCTACCTTTTAAATTTTCATTGAATCGAACTGATCGTTCTTCAATAATTTTATTACTTTTTAAGTCATAAATACGGTATCCTCGGCGTTCTATAGCATAACCTAACATTATCCCCCGTTTTCCTGGAACATCAAATTTATTATTACGCATTATTTTCGGAATGTGAAAATAAGCCACACAGCCAAACTTTCTAAGATAATTTAGTTTGGGTTTTTTGCCTGTCCACATTTCGAGAGGAATTTTTTCTTTTCCTTTACGTGGCGTCAAATTGGAAATTCTTGTACTACAATTAATAGCCTCAGCCCAGAATTTTAAAGGAAGTTGACTTTCATATAATAAAGCTCTAGCTCTATCTAATAAAACTCGATTAGCTCTCTCAGCTTTACCATTGCTTTCACTGTTGTATGGTACAGTTTTTTCCCGAAATATGCCTGAATTAGCAAGAAAATTATCAAATTGCTCATTTGCAAACTCTAGGCCATTATCGGTCCTTAACTTTTTAATTTTCTTACCCGTAAGATTTTCATATTTAGCTTTAAATTTCAAAAATACATTAAATACTTCACTTTTAGTTTTTAAGAAATATGTAAAATACATCCCAGAAAAATCGTCCACTAATATCATAAAATATTTCGAACCGCCAATTGATTCCGTTTGAACCGGACCGCAAAGATCTGCATGAATTAATTCAAGGATTGCAGAACTTTGCTCAATATCAATACTTGGATCATTTTTCCGTGTAATTTTACTTATATCACAAGTTTCACAGACAAAATTCTTTACATCATTAATATCAATATATTCCTTCATTTTAATCATATATTTAGAATTTAAATGACACAACCTATTATGCCAAAGCTCATAATTTTTAGTAGAATTGTCATTAACAATACAACATTCAGAATTATAAAAAGGTTCTAAATACACTTCAAGTCTGTTATCATTTTTAAACGCTTTGGTAAGTAACTTATTATGTTTATCAAAAATCAAAACACAATTATGATTTGAAACAATTTTACATCCCTTGTTCATTAACGAGGTTACTGATAATAGATTATATCTTAAATCAGGAACATAATTTACATTACTGATAGTTAAAGTTATAGGCTTAGAATTCTTATTTATAGTATTTGCTTTAACAGTACCTGTTCCTTGAGAATAAATCACTGAGTTTTTACCTGCTTGGTGGATGTCCTTAATTTCTGGTATTATTTCCTCAAACCAGAAAGAATTTTTGGCCATATGACAAGAAGCCCCACTATCTAGTAGCCAAACTTGATCATGCTCATCATCTTGAGCAGAAACCGTAAGCGCAGACCTGGGATGTTGATCACCCGATGAATAATGCGCATTTGGTGAACTCCTCTTTTTTTCTTTATTATTTCTTGTGTTGAAGTAACAATTTTTAGCTAAGTGACCAGGGCGTCTGCATATGTAGCAGTTTCTATTATTAAAATTCTTATTCTTCTTCGAAATGAATGCCTCTGCGTTTCCTTCACTGCCTCTTCCGTTTTGGGAATTCGTCGCTCCTTCTTCACGTAGAATTTCTAATACTTCATCCATTGATTTGTCCCTTTGGGTCTTCAAAATGTCACGCACACGGATAAATTTGCCTTTCAGGCCTCGAACAGTGTAAAAAACTAATTCCCGTGGTGTAACTTCTAATCCGAGAGAAAGACACTTAGTCAATATCCCTCTTGCTCTGGCAATATAGTCGTTCGCAGATTCATTCGAAGTCATTTCCAGATTTTTAAATTCGTTTCCTGCATCTATTTTTCGATCTTCAGCTTGCCCCATGAATGTTGACTTTATTTTCTCCCACAGAGTTTTTGCATTTACTTCCGTGGCGAACTGCAGCGCCTGCTCGTCTGACATAGCGAGCTGCATGTAAGCTACTGCGTCAGCATTCTTTTGATCCCATTTTTCAGATTCCTTTTGATCCAAATTTTCTGGTTTCACACTGAAAATAACAGTATCTAGACGTTTTAATGACAGAGCTGCTTTCATTTTTAAACACCAGATGAAATAATTTTCTCCAGTCAGTTCTGGAACGTTAAGTTTCTCCATTTTCGATTTGTGCTTCGGCAGTTTCGATTTCAGCAGCCTCTTTAAATATAATTAATCATAACCAAACTCTGCTACCAATTTGTTGTTTTCTGATGTCGGAGACATGAAATCCAGTCCTTAGATCTTGATTAATTAAATTTATTATACATAAAAAACAGTTAAAAGATAAAATGCACACACCTCAAGATATGCGCGCACACAGCGACACATTCCCTACGCAGCTCTGGAGGAAAAACGGAGGCGAGGCGGACAGCGCCACTATACGTAGCTGTATTCTTCCGCACAGAAAAATAGTGCCACTCGCTCAAACTCAACAGTTTTCTTACCTAACTATTAATGACGAAGATTTTTGAAGTTTAAATAATGCTCGGGACACAATATTTACTGGCATCCCTGCAGGGACAGAGAGTTGTTTTGAAATTGTTAATAATAGAACTGTTATTAGAATTACTGTTTAAGAATTCTGGATCAGTTAAAAAAGTTGAGAACACCTATTCGATGTGCATTTACACGCATAGCTACTTTACTTGAGAACAATTTAAACGCCGAAAATAAAAATATTGAAGAAATTGAAATTTTATACGCTCAGTTAGAGAGAAAATGGGACGATTTTAGTTTTAAAGAAAACGAAATTCAAGATATTATTTTGAAAGATAAAAATTGCTCTCAGGAAATGTTTGAAAAAGAATATGGAGGCTTTAGTATGTACGATGAAAAATTTGTTAGGTTAAAAACAAAGGTTCAAAAAGCTTTGAAGAATGTTAAAATCGAAAGTGACTCTCAACTAATTGAATATCCTAAGAAACGGAAGTTTGAACTTCCAAAAATATAATTTAAGTTATTCGGAGGGGAACTTAAAGAATGGTTGCCATTTTGGGCACAATTTGAAAAAATACATAACGAAAAATACTAACGAAGACAAATATCAATTCTTGTTGCAGGCCACGCTAAAGGGCTCAAGAGTGCGCAAAATTGTTGAATCTTATCCCGCATTGGGTCATAGTTATTAAAATGTTATTTATTGTTCAAAGGCCCGATTTTCGTGAAAAGATGTACTAATAGAATTGTACATCAGGGAAGTTCTTTCTCTAATGATGAACAACGTGATGGGGAAAGGTACTAAAACACCTCTATTTAAATTGTACGATAAGATTGAAACATACTTGAGATCGTTGAATATGTTGGGTGTTTCTATTTAAAATTATTCTTCAATTTTGTACCCATTAATTGAATCTTGTCTGCCCGTCGACATATTAAGAATTTGTGAAAGAAAATTAACTTCGATATCCTTGACATCTAATTCGAAAGACAAAAAAGTAATTAAATTAGATACTCTGATGAAATTTTTACGTCACGAAATCGAAAGCGATGATAAAGTTAGATTGGTGCGCAGCGGATTTAACCTTGATTCAGAAAACGTAAACAAATGTGCTTGGTCCGCGTCAGCTAAGAGGGAAAGAATTTTACCGACACCTGCAGAATTGTTTAACTCTTCGGAAACGAAAAGGGAAGTCTGCGTGTTTTGTAATCGAGTTGGTCATTCGAGTAATATTTGTAGATATGCTGATAATTTCTCTTATGAAGAGAAAAAACAAATATTAATGAAAAATAATGCATGTTTTAGGTGTCTTGCAAAAAACCATGTTTTTCGTTTGTATAAAGCGAAAGTTCCACCTTGCGAGTTCTGTGGTGGTAAATCTCATTTTAAAGTTATGTGTAACAGAAAATTCAGTCAGGAATGCTCTAGCAAACCGCAACTTGTTGAAAGAGTAGAAACTGAAGATAGGAAGGACTCATCTCTGTCCAATAAAATATCTACGCGTAAAGTTCTTTTGCAAACACTTATTGTTCGTTTGAGGGGTGAGAATAGAACGAAATATATAAGCATGTTAATTGAAGCTTGCAGTAGTAAATCGTACTTATCAAATTTCGCGATATCGGAAATGGGATATAAATGCATTGCTGAAGAAAATTTGACTCATAGTTTATTCGGCGGCTTAGAAACTACAGAAACACACCAGAGATATTTGATTCGTCTAAGTGACTTTTCAGATAGATACCGATGTAAGTTCGAGGTGTTAAACCAAGAAAAATATGTTCCAATTTCCAAATATTCCACGGGGGAAATTTATCAGTGAAATTTAGAAGCAAAAATTTTTTCTGTATGACTTGAATGATGAGGTAGATTTGTTATAGCAGTTTTCTCCTGAAGAAATTCATGGGCTAATTGGAGCAGATGTTGTAGGTAAATTGTATAGTGGGGACATAAAACAGTTGCAATCTGGCCTAGTTTTGATGGAAACGCGCCTGGGATAGACAATAATGGGTAAAACAAATACAGACGAATCTTCAGACAGCACGAATAGTGTTATGTCGCTACATGTAAACGATGCAAACATTTCAGATCTATGGCGGCTTGACACACTTGGAATTTTAGATCCTGGAAACAAGGGACAAGAACTCGAGATGGCAGCCGAAGAACATTTTAACAGAAGTGTGAAAATTGATGATGATACGATGGAAGGTACGTCGAAAACATCCCGTGGATACAAGGACATCCTCCTTTACCCACTTGCAGAAATGTTGCAGAGCGAAAGGTGAAGAGCTGTGTCGATTCATTGAAGAGGAGTGGAAACTTAGCATACGAGGAAGTCTTCAGAGAGTGGCGTCAAGATGAAGTCATTGAAGAAGTCAAGAATTGAAACCGATGAAAGTGAACATTACTTGCCTCACCGGGTCGTAGTTCAAGAAAATGCTACCACAAGAGTGCGACCCGTCTTCGACGGATCAGCAAGAGAAAAGAATTCACCCTCTATAAACGATTGTTTGGAAAAGGGACCGAATACGGTCGAGCACATTCCAGCCATCATGAATAGATTTAGATTTAAGAAAATAGGCGTTGCTGCCTGTTGCGTCACAATGGATTTTAATGATGCGTCACCATGGACTTTAGAAAAACTAAGATGACGTATAGCACTCTTGAAACCGAGATTTAAATGATTTCTTGGCAACGAGAAAGAAAATAATTTTGTTATATATGTGTAATGTTAGTTCTAACTAATGTTAGGTGTCTGTCTTGTGTTGTGTTCTTGTATGTCGAAATAAAAGATAAAAAGAACGGCTTGACATGTTTTCCTTCTGACAGTAGGCTATGCATACGTTTTTAGGAGCTTAAAGGAACGGATATAGCTCGGCAAAGTGGCAGTCGAGAAGCACTATACAGGTAAAATACCTTGTTTCTAGTTGCTACGTAACACTGCCGATATTCGCAGAGCATTCCTGCAGATTGGACTGAGTGAAGTTGATAAACCTTATCTCAAATTCTTATGGTGGGAGGGAGGTGATCCGGCCAAGCCTAAAATTTTCCAGCATCGGCGAGTTGTTTTGGGGCTTTCTTGCTCTCCTTATCTATTGGGAGCAACCATTCGATTTCATTTGCAGAATGTTCCTCAAAAGTTTGAAAAAACTGCAGCCCAGTTGCTAGAATCATTTTAAGTGGATAACTGTGTCACCAGTGTCGATGACCCCGAAGAGCTTGAGAAATTTATCAAGGAATCTAAAACAGTTCTTAGCACTGCCAAATTTGATCTTAGAGGTTGGAAGCACAGTAATAAAGACTTTGATGCTCTTTCGTCAGAAAACGAAAAGAATATTCCTGTTCTGGGATTTAAGTGGAATTTAAAAAAGGATTCTTTGACGGTAGATTTACGAGATTATGCTGAAGACGATGCACCCGTGACAAAAAGAAAAATTCTGTCAGCTGTGCACAAGATTTTTGACCCACTTGCCCTATTACGTTGGGGCCAAAGATTCTCCTACAAGAGTGCTGGAAATTCAAAGTGTCGTGGGATGCGGAACTTCCCACCTCCATTGTCAAAAAATTTTAAAGGTGGAGAAAAGATATATCTAAATTGAAAGAAGTAGAAATTCCGCGATGTCTTATACCCGTTTCTGAAGTACTGAGAAGTTTGACGTTGCATGTGTTCTGCTATGCAAGCAAAGTATCATATGCTACTTGTGTTTTTTTGAGATGCGAAACTGAAAATTCAACGACCTGTCAACTTGTTCAGGCAAGATGCAGAGTTGCTCCAATGAAGTCTCTATCCATTCCAAGATTGGAACTCCTTGCCTGCAGTATCGGCGCTAGATTAGCTCAGAGTGGGAGTAATGATCTAAAATTGGAGAATGTACCGAAATTTTTCTGGTCTGACTCAGCAAATGCTTTGTATTGGATCAAATGAACTGAAAATTGGGCTCCCTTTGTTTAGAACAGAGTGCATGAAATTCGTTCTCTAACCAACCTTTAAGATTGACATCACGTGCCAGGGCATTTGAATGCCGCAGATCTTCCATCTCGTGGATGTAGTGTTGAAGATTTGGCTCAGACGAGATGGTGGGAGGGTGTGGACTGGCTAGCAAGACCACCGGAGGAATGGCCGAAATCAATCGCAGTCCCTGATTTCGCTGTAATCAATTCGGAAAAAAGGAAAACTGCCATTAGCGCAGCTAATCATGCAGAAGCATCTGGGGAAAAATATTATGCCCGATTCTCTTCGTACGATAAGCTTCTTTGAGTTGTTGCATGGATGTATCGATTTTTCACAAATTGTAAAGTTAAAAGTGTAACCAAATTACTGGCGACTTAACGCTCGAAGAGATAAATAGAGCAGAAGTCACAGTGTTGAAAATTGTACAGAACGAATCGGTTTCAGAAACTGATAATAAACACTTAAAAGCACTTCAGTGTTATGTATATTCAAATGGAATTTTAAAAGTAAAGACCCGAATCTTAATGAGAAAAGATACCAAAAATTTCAGATATCCGACGATATTGCCTTCGCGTCATCCAGTTGTAGAAAAAATTATTCGGAACAGACATGATAAATTAAACCACGCTGGTGTTAAAATTCTGATGAGTAACTTAAGAGAAGATTTTTGGATTCTTAAATATCGGAAAACCGTAAGAAATGTAATTAGAACATGTGTACGATGTAAACGATTTAATTCGCGCCCCTAAACCGACAGTCGAAGCACCCCTCCAGAAGATTGCGTAAAGGAAGCTGCGGTGTTCGAAGTCGTCAGAATAGATTATGCTGGCCCATTAATTCTAAGAAATGGTCAGAAAGCCTGGATAGTTATTCACACATGTTCTGTTTTCAGTGCTATTCATTTAGAAGTAGCAACTGCTTTAACGACGGACAATTTTTTACAAACATTTCGTAGATTTATTGCCCGAAGAGGTAGACCAGCTATAGTCTATTGTGATAATGGAACTAACTTTTCAGGTTCAGATAATTTATTGAAACGAATCGATTGGAATATTATTTCCCAGTACAGTACAAGCCAAAAAATTGACTGGAAGTTCTTTCCCCCATCTGCTCATGGTGTGGTGGATGGTGGGAACGCCTTGTTAGTATGATCAAAGGAATTCTACGAAAAATTTTAGGACGGTCGTCCCTGAATTTAGAAGAAATGACAACTATCCTCTGTGACACCGAGAGCATTATAAACAACCGTCCAATAACTTATGTTTCTGATGACGTGAATGATCTCACCCCTCTCACACCTTCCATGTTTTTACATGAACACAAAGAATCGCGAACTCCTGATTTAGAGAATTTAGATTCATTGTCTCTCAATAAAAGACTCACTTATAAACAAAAAATTTGAGATGATCTACGTAAAAGATTCCGAATATAATATTTAGGACATTTAAGACAATCATCTAAGAATGCTAAAAATAACAAACGAATCCAAATCGGAGATGTAGTTTTAGTTTCTAGCGACAACACCAAGAGATAAGATTGGCCTATGACCAGAGTTACAGAAGTTTATTCTTCAAAAGATGGTTATATCCGGCTTGTTAAAGTTAAAATGAAAGATGGCGAGTTTCTTCGTCCTGTGCTTCGACTGATACCTTTAGAAGTTACTGAAGGAGATGTGCAGACCGACCTTGCTCCGGTCACTGACTCGTTTCCTGCAGATCGGACAATTGACAATGGGACTAATCAAGGTGATGTAGACTGTTCAGCACCCGATCACGGACTTAGACGATCCCGATACGGACCATTATTGAAACCTACAATTAGGGTTTGAGTTTTTCTGGTTCGAAACTCTAAGGTGGGAGTATATTGCGGAATGCGTTTAGTTTTATGTAATGTTCGCGCGTGGTGTCTAATAGCCTGTCATGTTTTCGTGTTTATTCGTTAAATCTTATATGTAAATTCATGTTTTTAGTAATAAATGTTATTAATTAGCCAAAGGCCGTCGTGTTTCTTTGATTCGTGTGTCTCAACTTTTATTTAAATGAAGAAACAACAAACCCGGAGCATCAAGATGTTCAGGTAAGATAAGTTTTCTTACCTAACTGTTAATAACGAAGATTTTTTAAGTTTAAATATTGTTCAGGACACAATAACAAGGTTAATAAGAAAGGCGAGAAAACAGAGCTCGCAGAGATCGCAAAAACCCTCTGTCCCATGTTTTAAACCGTGGGGGCGTTAACGTGACGATAGGTGTAAACATTTCTTTAATTGCCCAGGGCCGATCAACCGACTTGACCACGTGGGCCATAATTCAAGATCCCGAACATGCTATACAAGGCGCGTGGTTTATGAATCATCCTGAATCACAGACGCCTGATTTTCAGCGCGTGGCTTAAGGGACAAACTATTTAGTTATTGGTTTATTTGTTGGTCGCAATTTGGAAAAAGGGACTGGGCTTTAATTGAAACGGGAATAATTTAGAATACGCGTTAATTAAAAAAGGTGTGGGCGAAACAGTTAATAATGGTGGGGCATTATTAACACACACACACACACACACACACACACACACACACACACACACATATATATATATATATATATATATATATATACACAAAAATATGTACATATGTGTGTGTATTGTATACAGTGTATTAAAAGATTCCAAATAATTTAGTAGGTGTCTGGTCACCTGCGGCAAATTAATGTAAAAAAATGAATTTTGCATACGTTTAAAAAAAGATAATACCGAATTCGAATTTTAAAGAAAAACCATACTGAAAACACACCTTAAATTGAGATGGATACTAAAAATTCATGCTTTCAAATGCTTGAAATTAGATTCACAATAATTTATTTCAACTGTCGCACGCCTTAATACATAGGATCTTCCTTCTCATTCTACGCACATTTTAAGTATCGCATCAATAGACTAAATATGTTAATAATTTGGTATATATATATTTCGGAAATTATAATATCCTGAATAATATCGTACTTAAATTTATTCAAAGCATTTGAGGAATACATTTAGTTGCTTTCATTTGAACAAAGCTTGAGAGTTTAAACCTATTACCCGCTGGGAAACACATTGGTTAATATGAGACTTACTTTAATTTTGTGCATAATTCAGATAATTCCTAATTTCTTCTTCCTTTCATGTCTTAATACTCTCCATATATATATATATATATATATATATATATATATATGTATGCATATGTATGCATATGTTTTTGAGAGTGTATGTATTTTTTACAGGATATTCAATAACTTAAAATTGTGTATAAGATGCATTGCCACCTATTGCAAAAAATTCAATTCATAATCGAAATATATACATATATTTTCTCACATGGTCAGCTTGGACGCATCAAAATGCACTTGGAGATAAAAGCAGTTGTTTATCTAAAATTGTATAGTTAAATTCAAAATAACTTCCTGTATATTCTTTTGAAAAATATAGAAAAGTGAAATTACTAAATCTGAAGTAGTTAAATTTTGAACAATGAGCTTTTGCTGGCTCTTTAAGCCAGCAAAAGGCTTTCGGGGATCTTGTTAAAAGCTGCAAGCCATTTCAAGATTCTTTTATCCATTGTGAAGCGTTGTGAAAGGGAATAACAGTTAAGAAAAAGTCAGCATAAGAAAATGCCTTTTACATAAGTTTAAAAGATTGTTAGAAAGGGAAACGTACGCAATAAAATATATTATGGTAAAGAGGGGAAAACGTTGGAGAATAGCGCGGTGTCCTTTGACTCAGTAACCGATGAATTACCCCCATAAGAAAAGGCTTAGTAGTAAAATTAGATCGCGGTTAGTCAAAGCCCCCATGATAAAAGAGTTGCGTTGGACGAGGGTCAGTCGAAAAAGCCCCTTTAGAATAAGGAATAAGAATTGAAAGGATTGTAGTGAAATTTACGCAACAATAGCAGTATTGTCGGATCATGGTCAGGAAAAGATGTTATAAAACTGACCAGGTGTTAGAAAATAGAATAAAAAAAAATGTAGAAAGGAACAGGGGAAAAATGTGAAAGAATATGAAAATGTTTAGTATAGGTCCAATAAGAAGTGTGATTTAATAAAAGAGAAATATTAGGGCCACTAGAAAAGGGTTTTAAGACGTAGGTGGAGTTTATATGGATTAGAAAATACTGTGATTGGAAGGTGAAAACATGTATGCAAAAAGTTGAGATAAATATTAAGGGGTAGAAATGATATAGAGAGATATAGAGAAAAAGTTTTTCAGGTTTAGAGAGAGTGTGTGCAGAGGATATAGAGGTGTGCAGAGGGCGAATAGCCTGCGGGCTGGCCCTGTGGTGGACTCTCGAGTCCACCCTGCACTTTACCTACAACCATGAGCGATCCGTAGCAACGCCGATTTGGGGTAAGCCAGTCTTTACATTTCTGTTGCCTGTTGACAGTACTATTTTAAGATTTAAATTTAAATTAAAATCCCGTAAATGATACATACCTTGTTTTATCCGGTGAGGACCCAAATTGTTATTTGAAAGAACATTATTTATCATTCATGTAATTATGTGAAAAAATCATTTTAATATTGTAATTTAACTGTTTATTTGTGTAATAAATATTCGTTGTTAATTTTGTAAATATTGGTCCTCATCATTTATATAAAACATTTAAGTTGTGTCTAATCTTCTCTACAGTGTTTACATGCTGGGGTTAAAAACGAACCTGGGTAATTAAGTAATGGGTAATAACTAATTAGTAATCAAACTCTGCTAATATTTTAACTTAAATATGTTAAAACCTATAATCGGTAAAACCGCCCAGCAAATGGTTGCCGTGACCATTCCTTTTGATTTCTGTAATCATCTGGGTATTAAAAGGAAAATTTTTTTTTCCTATAAGGATATTAATTTTTATAATGGATATTTGTAGAAAAAAAAATATAGACACAGTAAATATTCACCTCTTTTATTTTTCATTAGTTTAAATTAGGATTTTTTTTGACATGTTGCATACTATGATGATACAATTTTTTTTTTATTATTAATTGTTTTAATTCTTGATCAAATACAAGAATTTAAATTATTTTCTTAATGTGTTTAAAATTGTGAATACCTGTATTGGCATATCGTTATTATTATAAAATGTATGTGTTTTAATATTTCTTTCAAATTTATATATTATATATATATATCGAAAAAAAAAATTTTATTATTATATGCACATTTCTGTCAGTAGAATATATGTATATCAATTTTTTTTTGATTAACATGCCTGACTCTTAGAGTCTAATGCCTGATTCTTTAGGTAATTTATTGGTAAAATTAGAATTTAGCAATTTTATTTCAATTTGACATGTGTGTGACTTTAGTCCAGAAATTTTTTTTTGTGTATCTTAAAATTTTTATTTTTGTATTATGTCGTACTTTTAAGAGCAATGATATAATTAGTATATAAATGGTTAAGAGAATTTTTTTCTTGATAGAAAATCATGTTTTAATGTGTTATAATTGTGTTTTGATATATACCGTTAATGGGTTTCCGATTTCGAAATTTCATTAGGGTTTTATGCATGTATATATATTTTTTTTCTTCTTTTCTATGTGTTTGCTATAAAATTTCTATTAAGATTTTAGGATTTATGTGTTCGTAGTTAGGATGTAATTAGAGTATGTTGATATCTTTATCTTCTGTGATTAAAATTTAAATTGTGCATGCTTATGGTACAAAAAATGGTTAAGGAGGATATTATTTTTTTTTTAGACGTTTGAATTTCCTTTATTGTTTTAATGTATTTAGTGTATTATAGCGACGCCCGTTGGCGCAATAATTTCATCCCAATTTAGGGAAAGGCGATAAATAGTGCACGATTTTAACTGTTTAGTGGGCAAAAATTGGTCACTTTCTAAAGAATTGTGCTCTCATAAGAGGGGGCGAAGAATAGAATATTGCCCTTCGAAGAGAGGGGAGTGCAGTTGCGGTTTTTGTTCCTTTTCAAGTTTCTCCTGCGTTCCGTTTTGGCCGGGAGAGAAGAGGGAAATTCTTTTCACAATAGCTATGAATTAGAGCTATAGTGATAGAGCGAAGCATCGGGTTTTCGAATTGCGTATAGTTATGTACTGTTTGCTTGTTGTTCCTCGATGGGGGGGAGTCAAACAATATCTTCAGGCCGTGCTGAGTACGGTTTAAAGAAAGTAGAAGCGAAACGTATCTCTTTTGCTTTTTATTTACTCTTTTTATTATTTATGTAATTATTTTTATTGCGATTTTTTTTTTTTTTTTTTTTTTTTTTTTTTTTTTTAAACTCATTTTCTATGTCAGTTATTAATGACTGAATTTGACATAATAATGAATAGGCATGGGGAATAATGAATGAATTTTGATTTTCTGAAAATTGTCTCCTATAAGAGGAGAACAGATGAAATTCACAATCGCTTCACCTACAATTAACTCTCTGGTTCGTAAATTTATAATACGATATTTGATCGTTGCGAACAAACAACGGAGATCAGTGAAGAATGGAATTTTTTCGAAATTTCCCACGCGAGAATCGAGATATTCTGAAATTCGTTCTTATGAATGGAGATGCGAACACACCTCTTAGCGTTATCTTTTATTTTTTTAATTTTTTTTCTTGTTCTTACATACGTTTCTTTCTTTTGCTATTTATTATTTATATGTGTTTATTATTATTGTTTCATTTCAATTTGTTATTAATTAATTTCTTTTTGTAAATACTTAATGCATTTTAAATTAGACAATTATCTGTCGTTTCTTAGCCTTAACTTTAATCGAATGTCAATTGTCATGTCAATAAGAGAGTTATAACACATAATTTTTTTTTCCTCTCTCGTCATAATTTTCCCTATCATTATACTAGGGTTCTCTTTTATTTTTTGAAAAAAATCGAAATATACAATTTTTTTTTCTCTCCTTCCTTTTGCTTTTAATTACTCATCTCATGTTTCAAAAATTTAGTTTGCATTGTTGTTTAACTCTAAAATAACAAATCAAAAACAAAATAAATTTTAAAATTTTGGATGTAACTTCTAATATATCTTGTTTTGGCGGACTGATCACCTGTCATTGTTGTTCGTATATATAGATTTTGCGTTCACTTTCTTTATTATAAATATTTTTTTTCTCTAACACAGTACATGAATGCATAAACAGGCATTCTACAGAAATGTGTATATATAATGTGTGTATAATAATAGTAGTATTATTACTAATGATAATAATGAGGATGTGTTACAATATCATTAGATATTTGGTTGTTTTATACAAAGGTATGCCATAATAGATATTCATTTATGTAGTTAATCATTTTTTTTCTTCTCCCTAATTCTTTATGAATATAAGAGGAAATTTTTATATTTTACATTATAAGAGAATAATGTCTTAATTTAATGACTAACAATTATTAAATATACAGTTATTTTAATTTTAACCTTTAAACGACTAAGAATTTTTTTTGTACTGTCAATTCAACATGATTTGTAAGATAGACTTTACCCTATAGCTCAATGTTGTTTACTTTTGGTGCTTTCCTGGGCACCACAATTTTTGTTTAACCTTTCAAGTTGCTGTTTAAAGCTCTCATCATGAAATCACATGAGTGATGTTGCTCTAGTAGCACAAGAACTTTAAAAATCTCCACATTGCGGCCGAGTTTTAAGGCCAGCAGTGTCGTGTACGAGTTATTCGTCGAGTCATCGGGCGAGCGGTTCATGCAACGGAGAGTGAGATTGATTGCAGTCTCCTACGTTTTACGACGATTTCTAGATTTTGCTGAATGTGCGACAGTGTTTGCTTTCATCTACAGAGGGACGTGCATCTTCTTCATCTTCATACATGCCTGTAGTAATCGACAGCGGCGCTCGTCTCATCGACAGTGTCGAGCTACGGTTGATTATTCTTGCCCGTATGGTTTTTTTTTCTTTGTACACTATGATGTTTAATTGTTTCCAGAGGCCAGCTCTTACTTCGTCGACACTCTCTTGTGCATCAGAGTGTTACCCAGCTCTTTAGGTCTTACGATTGCACTGTGGACGTTGCTGGAGTAATTCAACATGCCACGGACAATTTTCCCGTCCAAGAAACTGTGTTCAAATGTTCATCTATTAACTTCAGAATTTTCAGTTGTGAGTGCTGTCATTTCAAGAACTATATATATTTCATAGAACATTTTTCCTTCCAGTGGATTCAACGTTTTATACAAGTTTCCCATAAAAAAAATGGTTACTTGATGTTGTTTATCCCGTTAAATATATACTCAGGACATTAATTATTTTAAATTCATTTCTCTATTTTAAACCAGTTATTTTTATTTGCACTTTATATATTATTATGATGCTCTAATTTTTATACCCATTTCTTTTGTATATCTTCAGCTCAAGAATTAGCATTAATTACTTTTAGGTACAAAATGTTATTTAGGTTCGTTACCAGTATGCATATATGCTACGAGTTGCTTCTAGTAAGCTTATTTTAACATTGGTTATATCAATTTTTTTTCAGCAACTCAGATTTTGTGTGTGGGCATTATTTATAATTTTATTGTACTCTTTTAATTTATTCATTCTTATTTATGCTTTATATTATATTATTACTGGATAATTTTCCCCTATATTAATACCTATTTTTTTTTAACACTTTAAGCACAAGTGTTACAATCAGGATTAATTTTGGAAAAAGAAGCCATTTATCTTGGTTGAAAGTGTTAAATTGTACTAAGAATATTATCCTAACGAGTCTACTTTTACATTGATTAGAATTTGATAATTTTTTTTTGTGTGTGTTGTATATATATAACCTGGTATTTTTGTGCTATATATGTATGTTTATCATTCATCTTGGGTCCTCCACCAGTTAGTAGTAGGTCTCTCAACCAATTAGGTATTAAATCTCAAATTGGGACTTACAACTTTTTTTTCTTTTTTTTTAAATTTTTTTTCTTTTTCTGAGACTTTTGTGAGTATTGCTGGCTCTTTAAGCCAGCAAAAGGCTTTCGGGGATCTTGTTAAAAGCTGCAAGCCATTTCAAGATTCTTTTATCCATTGTGAAGCGTTGTGAAGGGGAATAACAGTTAAGAAAAAGTCAGCATAAGAAAATGCCTTTTCATAAGTTTAAAAGATTGTTAGAAAAGGGAAACGTACGCAATAAAATATATTTATGGTAAAGAGGGGAAAACGTTGGAGAATAGCGCGGTGTCCTTTGACTCAGTAACCGATGAATTACCCCCATAAGAAAAGGCTTAGTAGTAAAATTAGATCGCGGTTAGTCAAAGCCCCCATGATAAAAGAGTTGCGTTGGACGAGGGTCAGTCGAAAAAGCCCCTTTAGAATAAGGAATAAGAATTGAAAGGATTGTAGTGAAATTTACGCAACAATAGCAGTATTGTCGGATCATGGTCAGGAAAAGATGTTATAAAACTGACCAGGTGTTAGAAAATAGAATAAAAAAAAAATGTAGAAAGGAACAGGGGAAAAATGTGAAAGAATATGAAAATGTTTAGTATAGGTCCAATAAGAAGTGTGATTTTAATAAAAGAGAAATATTAGGGCCACTAGAAAAGGGTTTTAAGACGTAGGTGGAGTTTATATGGATTAGAAAATACTGTGATTGGAAGGTGAAAACATGTATGCAAAAAGTTGAGATAAATATTAAGGGGTAGAAATGATATAGAGAGATATAGAGAAAAAGTTTTTCAGGTTTAGAGAGAGTGTGTGCAGAGGATATAGAGGTGTGCAGAGGGCGAATAGCCTGCGGGCTGGCCCTGTGGTGGACTCTCGAGTCCACCCTGCACTTTACCTACAACCATGAGCGATCCGTAGCAACGCCGATTTGGGGTAAGCCAGTCTTTACATTTCTGTTGCCTGTTGACAGTACTATTTTAAGATTTAAATTTAAATTAAAATCCCGTAAATGATACATACCTTGTTTTATCCGGTGAGGACCCAAATTGTTATTTGAAAGAACATTATTTATCATTCATGTAATTATGTGAAAAAATCATTTTAATATTGTAATTTAACTGTTTATTTGTGTAATAAATATTCGTTGTTAATTTTGTAAATATTGGTCCTCATCATTTATATAAAAACATTTAAGTTGTGTCTAATCTTCTCTACAGTGTATACATGCTGGGGTTAAAAACGAACCTGGGTAATTAAGTAATGGGTAATAACTAATTAGTAATCAAACTCTGCTAATATTTTAACTTAAATATGTTAAAACCTATAATCGGTAAAACCGCCCAGCAAATGGTTGCCGTGACCATTCCTTTTGATTTCTGTAATCATCTGGGTATTAAAAGGAAAATTTTTTTTTCCTATAAGGATATTAATTTTTATAATGGATATTTGTAGAAAAAAAAATATAGACACAGTAAATATTCACCTCTTTTATTTTTCATTAGTTTAAATTAGGATTTTTTTTTACATGTTGCATACTATGATGATACAATTTTTTTTTTATTATTAATTGTTTTAATTCTTGATCAAATACAAGAATTTAAATTATTTTCTTAATGTGTTTAAAATTGTGAATACCTGTATTGGCATATCGTTATTATTATAAAATGTATGTGTTTTAATATTTCTTTCAAATTTATATATTATATATATATATCGAAAAAAAAAATTTTATTATTATATGCACATTTCTGTCAGTAGAATATATGTATATCAATTTTTTTTTTGATTAACATGCCTGACTCTTAGAGTCTAATGCCTGATTCTTTAGGTAATTTATTGGTAAAATTAGAATTTAGCAATTTTATTTCAATTTGACATGTGTGTGACTTTAGTCCAGAAATTTTTTTTTGTGTATCTTAAAATTTTTATTTTTGTATTATGTCGTACTTTTAAGAGCAATGATATAATTAGTATATAAATGGTTAAGAGAATTTTTTTCTTGATAGAAAATCATGTTTTAATGTGTTATAATTGTGTTTTGATATATACCGTTAATGGGTTTCCGATTTCGAAATTTCATTAGGGTTTTATGCATGTATATATATTTTTTTTTCTTCTTTTCTATGTGTTTGCTATAAAATTTCTATTAAGATTTTAGGATTTATGTGTTCGTAGTTAGGATGTAATTAGAGTATGTTGATATCTTTATCTTCTGTGATTAAAATTTAAATTGTGCATGCTTATGGTACAAAAAATGGTTAAGGAGGATATTATTTTTTTTTTAGACGTTTGAATTTCCTTTATTGTTTTAATGTATTTAGTGTATTATAGCGACGCCCGTTGGCGCAATAATTTCATCCCAATTTAGGGAAAGGCGATAAATAGTGCACGATTTTAACTGTTTAGTGGGCAAAAATTGGTCACTTTCTAAAGAATTGTGCTCTCATAAGAGGGGGCGAAGAATAGAATATTGCCCTTCGAAGAGAGGGGAGTGCAGTTGCGGTTTTTGTTCCTTTTCAAGTTTCTCCTGCGTTCCGTTTTGGCCGGGAGAGAAGAGGGAAATTCTTTTCACAATAGCTATGAATTAGAGCTATAGTGATAGAGCGAAGCATCGGGTTTTCGAATTGCGTATAGTTATGTACTGTTTGCTTGTTGTTCCTCGATGGGGGGGAGTCAAACAATATCTTCCGGCCGTGCTGAGTACGGTTTAAAGAAAGTAGAAGCGAAACGTATCTCTTTTGCTTTTTATTTACTCTTTTTATTATTTATGTAATTTTTTTTATTGCGATTTCTGTTTTTTTTTTTTTTTTTTTTTTTTTTTTAAACTCATTTTCTATGTCAGTTATTAATGACTGAATTTGACATAATAATGAATAGGCATGGGGAATAATGAATGAATTTTGATTTTCTGAAAATTGTCTCCTATAAGAGGAGAACAGATGAAATTCACAATCGCTTCACCTACAATTAACTCTCTGGTTCGTAAATTTATAATACGATATTTGATCGTTGCGAACAAACAACGGAGATCAGTGAAGAATGGAATTTTTTCGAAATTTCCCACGCGAGAATCGAGATATTCTGAAATTCGTTCTTATGAATGGAGATGCGAACACACCTCTTAGCGTTATCTTTTATTTTTTTAATTTTTTTTCTTGTTCTTACATACGTTTCTTTCTTTTGCTATTTATTATTTATATGTGTTTATTATTATTGTTTCATTTCAATTTGTTATTAATTAATTTCTTTTTGTAAATACTTAATGCATTTTAAATTAGACAATTATCTGTCGTTTCTTAGCCTTAACTTTAATCGAATGTCAATTGTCATGTCAATAAGAGAGTTATAACACATAATTTTTTTTTCCTCTCTCGTCATAATTTTCCCTATCATTATACTAGGGTTCTCTTTTATTTTTTGAAAAAAATCGAAATATACAATTTTTTTTTCTCTCCTTCCTTTTGCTTTTAATTACTCATCTCATGTTTCAAAAATTTAGTTTGCATTGTTGTTTAACTCTAAAATAACAAATCAAAAACAAAATAAATTTTAAAATTTTGGATGTAACTTCTAATATATCTTGTTTTGGCGGACTGATCACCTGTCATTGTTGTTCGTATATATAGATTTTGCGTTCACTTTCTTTATTATAAATATTTTTTTTCTCTAACACAGTACATGAATGCATAAACAGGCATTCTACAGAAATGTGTATATATAATGTGTGTATAATAATAGTAGTATTATTACTAATGATAATAATGAGGATGTGTTACAATATCATTAGATATTTGGTTGTTTTATACAAAGGTATGCCATAATAGATATTCATTTATGTAGTTAATCATTTTTTTTCTTCTCCCTAATTCTTTATGAATATAAGAGGAAATTTTTATATTTTACATTATAAGAGAATAATGTCTTAATTTAATGACTAACAATTATTAAATATACAGTTATTTTAATTTTAACCTTTAAACGACTAAGAATTTTTTTTGTACTGTCAATTCAACATGATTTGTAAGATAGACTTTACCCTATAGCTCAATGTTGTTTACTTTTGGTGCTTTCCTGGGCACCACAATTTTTGTTTAACCTTTCAAGTTGCTGTTTAAAGCTCTCATCATGAAATCACATGAGTGATGTTGCTCTAGTAGCACAAGAACTTTAAAAATCTCCACATTGCGGCCGAGTTTTAAGGCCAGCAGTGTCGTGTACGAGTTATTCGTCGAGTCATCGGGCGAGCGGTTCATGCAACGGAGAGTGAGATTGATTGCAGTCTCCTACGTTTTACGACGATTTCTAGATTTTGCTGAATGTGCGACAGTGTTTGCTTTCATCTACAGAGGGACGTGCATCTTCTTCATCTTCATACATGCCTGTAGTAATCGACAGCGGCGCTCGTCTCATCGACAGTGTCGAGCTACGGTTGATTATTCTTGCCCGTATGGTTTTTTTTCTTTGTACACTATGATGTTTAATTGTTTCCAGAGGCCAGCTCTTACTTCGTCGACACTCTCTTGTGCATCAGAGTGTTACCCAGCTCTTTAGGTCTTACGATTGCACTGTGGACGTTGCTGGAGTAATTCAACATGCCACGGACAATTTTCCCGTCCAAGAAACTGTGTTCAAATGTTCATCTATTAACTTCAGAATTTTCAGTTGTGAGTGCTGTCATTTCAAGAACTATATATATTTCATAGAACATTTTTCCTTCCAGTGGATTCAACGTTTTATACAAGTTTCCCATAAAAAAAATGGTTACTTGATGTTGTTTATCCCGTTAAATATATACTCAGGACATTAATTATTTTAAATTCATTTCTCTATTTTAAACCAGTTATTTTTATTTGCACTTTATATATTATTATGATGCTCTAATTTTTATACCCATTTCTTTTGTATATCTTCAGCTCAAGAATTAGCATTAATTACTTTTAGGTACAAAATGTTATTTAGGTTCGTTACCAGTATGCATATATGCTACGAGTTGCTTCTAGTAAGCTTATTTTAACATTGGTTATATCAATTTTTTTTTCAGCAACTCAGATTTTGTGTGTGGGCATTATTTATAATTTTATTGTACTCTTTTAATTTATTCATTCTTATTTATGCTTTATATTATATTATTACTGGATAATTTTCCCCTATATTAATACCTATTTTTTTTTAACACTTTAAGCACAAGTGTTACAATCAGGATTAATTTTGGAAAAAGAAGCCATTTATCTTGGTTGAAAGTGTTAAATTGTACTAAGAATATTATCCTAACGAGTCTACTTTTACATTGATTAGAATTTGATAATTTTTTTTTGTGTGTGTTGTATATATATAACCTGGTATTTTTGTGCTATATATGTATGTTTATCATTCATCTTGGGTCCTCCACCAGTTAGTAGTAGGTCTCTCAACCAATTAGGTATTAAATCTCAAATTGGGACTTACAACTTTTTTTTCTTTTTTTTTAAATTTTTTTTCTTTTTCTGAGACTTTTGTGAGTATTGCTGGCTCTTTAAGCCAGCAAAAGGCTTTCGGGGATCTTGTTAAAAGCTGCAAGCCATTTCAAGATTCTTTTATCCATTGTGAAGCGTTGTGAAGGGGAATAACAGTTAAGAAAAAGTCAGCATAAGAAAATGCCTTTTCATAAGTTTAAAAGATTGTTAGAAAAGGGAAACGTACGCAATAAAATATATTTATGGTAAAGAGGGGAAAACGTTGGAGAATAGCGCGGTGTCCTTTGACTCAGTAACCGATGAATTACCCCCATAAGAAAAGGCTTAGTAGTAAAATTAGATCGCGGTTAGTCAAAGCCCCCATGATAAAGAGTTGCGTTGGACGAGGGTCAGTCGAAAAAGCCCCTTTAGAATAAGGAATAAGAATTGAAAGGATTGTAGTGAAATTTACGCAACAATAGCAGTATTGTCGGATCATGGTCAGGAAAAGATGTTATAAAACTGACCAGGTGTTAGAAAATAGAATAAAAAAAAAATGTAGAAAGGAACAGGGGAAAAATGTGAAAGAATATGAAAATGTTTAGTATAGGTCCAATAAGAAGTGTGATTTTAATAAAAGAGAAATATTAGGGCCACTAGAAAAGGGTTTTAAGACGTAGGTGGAGTTTATATGGATTAGAAAATACTGTGATTGGAAGGTGAAAACATGTATGCAAAAAGTTGAGATAATATTAAGGGGTAGAAATGATATAGAGAGATATAGAGAAAAAGTTTTTCAGGTTTAGAGAGAGTGTGTGCAGAGGATATAGAGGTGTGCAGAGGGCGAATAGCCTGCGGGCTGGCCCTGTGGTGGACTCTCGAGTCCACCCTGCACTTTACCTACAACCATGAGCGATCCGTAGCAACGCCGATTTGGGGTAAGCCAGTCTTTACATTTCTGTTGCCTGTTGACAGTACTATTTTAAGATTTAAATTTAAATTAAAATCCCGTAAATGATACATACCTTGTTTTATCCGGTGAGGACCCAAATTGTTATTTGAAAGAACATTATTTATCATTCATGTAATTATGTGAAAAAATCATTTTAATATTGTAATTTAACTGTTTATTTGTGTAATAAATATTCGTTGTTAATTTTGTAAATATTGGTCCTCATCATTTATATAAAAACATTTAAGTTGTGTCTAATCTTCTCTACAGTGTATACATGCTGGGGTTAAAAACGAACCTGGGTAATTAAGTAATGGGTAATAACTAATTAGTAATCAAACTCTGCTAATATTTTAACTTAAATATGTTAAAACCTATAATCGGTAAAACCGCCCAGCACTTTTTCTATTTTATGTCATGAATATCATGAAATCTATTACCTCTTAACCTCTTATTTTGTGCATTGAAACACAAATAAAATGGAACATTGTTAAATAAATACAGGGTGCGGTCCCCCCCTATTTCTGGAGGTCACTGGTAAGGGTATAGTTGGGTAGGGCGGCGCGAGAGGTGTTTGCAGTCACCAGGAATTGGTAAGGTGAACATTGAGGTTTCGTTATTCAGATGTTCTTTAGAAACATCGATTTTGCAACCGCGAGAAATTATGGGACAACAAAGGGAATTTAAGGCTCTGTGCAACTGATGCATTTTTTAAATGGAAAAAAAATCCTATTGTATGTTTCAATCGTGAGAGCAAATGGGTCCGCATTACCATGGAAACAAAGTGTGTATCCTCTGAACATCAGAACACCTGAAAATGTGCGAAGAGTCCGTGAGTCCCGTATCCAACCTACAGAGTGATGGAAAACTTTCGAGAACGACTTCGGCTGTGCATTGCAATTAACAGGCGCCCCCTGAATGAAGTTATTTTAAAACCTAGACGAAAAAAATCTCGATTGTAATTTCTTTTCGAATATATAAAGCTTTTTTCTGCAATTTGTTTCATTCGTGATTTTATTACCCTTTGAAATGTTGAAGTGTATCCTTTAAATCATTATACTTTAGTTGTCAATCCCTTCTTAATTATACATTTATAATATTTTTGCATGAGTTAATTTGCGGAGTTAAAATCACCTGTTCTGATGATCCGATAACGGTGCATAGTAGCACAATCTCGGTACGATATATTTATTTTTTTCTAGTTATGATTTTGTCAAGGTGTCCCGGATTGCCTCAATTGGTCGGCAGATCTGTACTGTCTGTCCGGCGCTAGGGTCGTACTAAACATAAACCGAACATGGGAAATAAACCTTCGATGAGTTTTCAGGTTTCGCTACGCATCTTCTGGTTTTCAGGTTCACCAATGCTTATGCACTAACCGTCCGAGAAGGTTATTATTGCGGTTTATGATTTTGTGATTGCACCACGCTAAATCCATTTGTGAATAAAATACTTTTTCCTAATTTTAGATGGAAGTAATTAAATTGGGAAAAATCAGAAATGTTATGCTTAGTAAAACATGTGATGAAAAAGTATAAAATAGGAAACGGATGAAACTAGGTCGTGGTTAAAATGATAACAACATCAAATTTTTTTTTCATAAATGATTTATAGATGTGTTCAAGGCAATCGCATGGTTACATAGCTTTTTGACAGACACGCAGAAAGGCTTTCGCAATAATCTCTAACAATGGCATTTGTACAAAAAATACCGTTATGTTGCATACGAAGCAACATTTTAGATTATATTTAATTCCATTATAACCATTTAAAAGAATTACGTTATTCAAATGTCTGATGAAAAAACAACTCACACGCTATTGGTATACACTTACATGCGAATGTAGAAATTATCTAATTTCAAAGTATAAAAAAAAATACGGAAAGTTTTGTATGTACGTTTGATACCCATACCAAGGACAATCTGTCGCCCATATATCACGGCCAGACTATATGAAAGTACATGAGTGAAAATTATTTCAATTTGTTTCATATTCTTAATATAATGTAGTAAGAAGTGCAGTTAATTGGATGGAAGTTGAATAGAAAATGCGCAATTAACCCTTCAGTGGGCGCGTCCGTGTACAAAGAGCAACATTTTTGTAATTTTGAATGGTTTGTTTTTATATGTAAGGTTTGAATGTTCTAAGCAGTTTCTATCCATAGCTACACCCTTTCTAGCGTAGGTCTGATTTTCTGATCCTTGTATTCCTTTCCATTCACTGTTATTCGTGATTTAACCGTGGTAAACAAGAGATTATAGTGGATTGCAATATGATAAAACCAGGAGTTGATGCAGTCGGTCAAATGTGCAGCTATTACACGGTATCCCGCATATCACAAAGATGGACAATCTCACTGGTTTTTTTTTTAGGTTTTTGGACATAATAGGAATCAATTCACAAGTTGTCCTTAGATCTAATAAACCGGACAGTTTTGAAATAAGGCGATTGTATCTGCATTCATTGGCCTTTAATTATAAATATATCTCAATATTATCAACATTTTATATCTTGTCACAAAAAGAAGAATTATTATTTTCAATTTGATAAAAAAAAGTTTATTACAAAAGGAATAATCAAGGTTGAAAGTGACGTTGCACTTTGTGCCACAAGCGCCTGGTGTTGTTCCCGAAATCGGCACGCCCACTGAAGGGTTAAGACTAACAAAAATACGTAATAAGATCAGTAGCAAAATTTTGTTCAATTAGATTCATCATTTCAAACACAATCTTGTAGTATGGCATTATAACGTATAAGAAACTTGTCGAATTTGGTAGGGAAGCAACACAAACAGAGAGTGAGTTTATGGTGAGTTGCTCTGGTGATCTATTAAAATACTTCATAAGATTGTAAATTGTTGACATTTTGTGAGTGAATACGTTTTACTCAAAGAAAATTTGCAAAAATATTTGCCTTTATTCTATCACTCTATGAGGCGGTGAAAGGCAAAGTGGTGTAAGTAAATAAGTCAAGTTGTGTAAATCGAAAGCACTTTACTGCAAAAACTACAAAAAATTCCACTATAAATTGAACAAATTATAATTCATAATAATTATTATGATATTGCAAATAATAATTATTTGCAATTCCACTATAAATTGAACATGGAGATTACATTTTTGCCCTCAAATAAAAATGTTGAAAATATCACCTACACCACTTTGCCTTTCACCGCCTCATATATGGAAGACTTTTCTTAAGGTCATTGTAAGTTTGATTTACTTTACTTTAATTACTAGATGTTACAATTAGATATAATGCAGTATAATGTAATTATTTTGCTAAATTCATTAAACTCGTTGTCAATAGTTTAATCCATTAAAATATTTGATTGAATTATTAATTTAAATTCACATTAAAAAAATTATTTTCGTTCTAAAAGTTGCTTAAAATGTACTTGTCTTATTAATCATATGCAAATATTTCCGAAAACCTAAGACCTGCATTTGTCTCATTTAAAACATGAGGATATAAAATTTAGTTAAATCTACCAAGTTTTCATAGGTTTAAATAGTTAAAATTAAATGATAAATCAGTAAACATATTAAATTTTAAAATAGTTAAAATTTAACTATATTTCCGAAAGTTTCTATAACTGGAAGGTATAATAAAACAACAATAAACCAGTTATATAAATTCAGTTATTTTTTTGTTTTTTCTCTCTTCACATATTTTTACTGTTTATTTCGCTTTTATATTTCTCTCAATTAATAAAACCACTCTGATTATAAAAGAAAAGTTTTTTGACATTAAATATATGTACTATGTACTGAAAATATAAAAAACATTGAAAATCAATTAAGTAAACTATTCCTTAAAGGCAGTTTTAAAAAGTGTTCCTTTGAATTTACAGACGTATGGATATAAGTTATATATATATATATATATATATATATATATATATATATATATATATATATATATATATATATATATATATATATATATATATATATATATAATTTACCTCTGGATAAACGATAAACTTAGAATTAATTATTCAATTCCTTTTCCCAATTTTAAAAATTGAAATGCAGTCATGACATTAATTTTTGTTTTCCGCAGCGACACATACCAAAATATAAAACTTTGGATACAGAGAAACATCTTAACTATATCAGCTAAACGTATTCCTACGCTATTAAGATAATAAATATTCGCATGTTTTTCCATACTTAACTCTCTATTTAAACTTTGTGAATGTATACATTACTATCGTCAAAAATATATTCTTGGTTATAAAAACGTTTTCACAAAAAATATATTATGCATTATTATTTTTATAGTTAAGGGTACTCTTTTACATATTGCAATGTAAAGCGTAATCGATGCCGCATTGTAAATCAAATCTCGATTAGAATTTTAAAAAAAACATTATATCGCTATTTAAATAGTATCACAGCATGTAAAATGTATGGATAAGTATTTCAGCTTTAATGGATCTAACAAATATGTTTATTTGTTTCGAAACCACTTTTTTCATATCATGCAGATCATAATTCAAATAATTTCTTTGTTTAACGATAAAGTTTGAATTGATAAATAAAGACATTATCATGAAACGTGTGGGGTCAGTTATTTTATTAATATAACTTTATATCTTAGTGGACTGTATAAGAATCCATTAACAAAAATATTTAATGTTCTTGTTTAAGTGCAACTAATCAATATTCTTACTTCTTTTAATAAAGGTAATACTGGAATGGCTTACCTTTAACATCATCTGAATAATACTAGAAAAATAAGTCAACACTAAAAGATTTAGTTCCATGCATGTATCTTTAAAATGCATTTAATAATTGACTTTATTTTAACACATAACTGTTGAATTCCTGACACACTGAATAACACTTCGGAATTAAGTTTTACAAAATGAATAATTGACTCCAAAATGTCAACTGTTTGAACAATAATCTGCACAGAATCTTTAACAAAAAAAAAAGAAAAGAAAACGGAATCGCATCCAACATGGCGATTTTTGGATTCTTACATGACATTGCTTAGAATAGAATATATACCACAGCAGATTAAACATTTCTTAACCATTTGCTTGCCATTACTCAGAATAGAATGTGTAACAACAACAGAATAAAAAGCATTTTAGCTTGAAGTAAAAAAAACAAAAATTACGTAGTGATACCCTCTATCGACCAGAAACACAATTAGAATACAAATTACAAACAATATGATGAATAAAATGACACAATTATTATAATGAATTATTTAAAAATTAAAATAAAATTAGTAAGTCTTTTATGAAGATTGAACAAAATGTTACTTTTTTTACGGATATTTTCCTTCATATATCTTGCGGATTTTGATCGAATAATTTGCGCCTCTGTTAGTTAAATTCAAATAATTCATATATATATATATATATATATATCATACGCATATAAAGGATGCAAAAGTGCAGAAGTTCCACAGAAACCTAACAGTCACTTGCCATAACATTCTTCCAAGCTTTTTATAAAAATTAAAGGAAAAAAATGCTTTTAAAACGAGGTCTAATGAATCCTCTAGAGAAAAACTCTTGGCTACTCTATGTAAACATTTCCTGGCTCCCTGCGTTTTGCTGCAGTGGCATGTTTTAGACCAGGGATTCTCAGCGGGGTCCAGGTGAACCCTTGATGGAAGTTAAAAAAGAGTCTATAGTTTTCCAGGGGTCTATTAGGGGTCGATGATAAATTTTTCTGTTTTAAAATTTAATTTAATTATTTATGAATGTAATTATTATATAATAATATCCGTTTAAATATTTATAAATACACATTTACATAGGGCAGACTGATCCACCCATCTAAAGCCCAATGCCATGAGGCTTTTGTGTATGTGTCGAATGAAATTATATTATAATTACATATAAATTGGTATAATTGTTTAGTAAAATATATATTTATATTCGTTATGTTAGTTATTGTGACTATACGACGATAAGCAATTTCAGGTCAAACATTAAAAAAATTGTATCAATACATCAAGCACAACCCCCAAATTAATTGAAATTGAAGTTTTGTGCAATTACAATCTATGTTTCTGAAAACTTGTTTATATTTGAGAAATAAAAAATGAAAATAGTACAAAAATAATGAAATATAAACCTAATGAACCATCTTTTCTAATTTTTTGTTCATATTCTTAGTCAAATTGTTATGTTTAAGTATTTTATGTGCAATTATTAATATTATAATTATGTTCTATGCTGTATGTTATAGAGAAACTTTTGAGGGGGCCGATGAAGAAAATCCTTATATTAAAAGGGGTCGATGAAGAAAAAATGTTGGGAACCCCTCTTTTAGAATTTTTACTGGCTACGAATGTCTCACAGCACATCTTTTCCGGATTGGTCTAGCTCAGTGATTTTCAACCACTGTGCCGCGAGATTCTTGAAAATGACCGTCACTACGAATAACCATACATAAACGGCGTCAGACAAGTAGTTCAATTAGTCCTATCTTCCTAGAGGGAACTGGCTGAACCAATGTGCATAGCTATTACAGTTCTGGACTGGTAACTGTTAAATCTGAACTATTGCCGTTCTGGACTTTTAAATCTGTATCACGAAATGAGAGTAGGATTATCATTTTTAAGCCAAAATATAAAAGAAGTTATCAAAAAATAGCAAGCTCAGATTTCGTATTAAACGTAATTTGTAGTTTATTAAAAACTAGTTGGTACTCGTCAAAACATGACGGCTAGATAGTAAATAAAAGTACTAATATAAATTATACTCAACACACCATTGCCAAATGCTGAAAATAAGAATAATGCGCAAAAACAAATTAATGCGTTTAAACGGCGTCGTGCTTAGTGAGTATCTAAAGCCAGATTTAAATATGTCACTGAGCATGCACATAAAGTAATTTTTAATTGTAAATTATCACCAATTAAACAGCATGGAATAAACGATTTCCATCATATTTAATCTTATATTTCACAAAAATAATTAGCATAAAAATGCAAATGGCAGAGAGAGATTTATAAAGACTCCTCGGAATAAACGTGTTTATCATTAAAACATGTCACTCAGCATTCGCAGAAGCAGTGAGGTTCTACAGCCAGATTTAAATATACCACTAAATTATCGCTAATTAATAGAAATTGCGGTTACAAAAGCCTCATTTGACAAATCTACAGATTACAATATTTCGTTTAAGACCAAAATGAAGTAAATTGAGGCAGTAGTTTTCTCTCCCGGACTGCCCGAAAAGTCGGCTTAGCAACTTTAATAAATAGATTTCGTTCACTTAGTAATGCAATATCAGTTTATATTTCCGTGAAAATTATTTCGTATGCTATTTTTACAAAATATATTATAGGTACATTAATCAACTATCCAATTCTTTTAAATGTATTTTATTGTCAGTGTACCGCCCAATTTTTAAATTATACCGTGGCAAAAAAAAAAGGTTCAGAATCACTGTTTTAGACATTTGACCATGTACGAATATCTCAGCACATATTTTCCGGTTTTGGCTAGCTGATTCGCTCAGCTGCGTCTTGTGCCATTCGGGCCAATACATGACTGCTTAAGTTCTTGACGTGTGCCCTGCACTTTTGGATTTAAAGTTCAGGGTTTACGTCAAGTTTATTTTGAAGTACTGGAGAGGCTGTGGTCTAATAGCCTAGTGGCCAAATGATCGGCATTTGCAAAATTAAAATAAATCATATGCATGTAAATCGCATATTACAATCAAAATATGCGCGTGCACTTAAGCTTATATGATATTCCATACATGAATTCATATATGCGTTAAATTCATATTTACGCATATTTGAATAGGGGATTATTTTTATATGAATTTACAGGCATTTATAAAAGTTTCTTTTTTAGCTTGACAAAGAAGATATCAGTAGTTAAGTGATATCTTATAATTTTCAGGAGTTTAAAATATAAAAAAAAATATGTTGTAGAGAGAAGGTTCGCTAACTGAGACTTACAACTATTAAGATATCAAAACTTACGTAAGATAAATATTTGATAGAAGGTAGTGTAACGCGATATGCATAACAGATTCGTATGCATGACAAAAATAGTAAGTAATAGGAATACTTTAACATTAAATAAAGCATTAAGCTCTTCTGTCTAAATTAATAATAAATAGCAAAACATTCATTATAAAATCAAAACATGCAAACATACAAAATCCCACTTTTGTTATCATAAAGCTTCTGTGTATTAATCCTATTGGATTCGATCACATCAATGATACACTATGGAGAAAATTTGTCTACTATTTGCAGCTACATAAATTCTAATATTCCAACACAAATGGTATTTTCAGGTAGCTTGAACTTTTCTGCACCTTGCAACAGGATTCATTTTATAAATTTCCACCTAAGCAATTTATGACCTTTTAAAACACAATATATTGTCCTAGATTTTTCCCCGAATAATTTAAATTACAAAATATTATTTGCATCTTTTATAAACGAAAATATGCCCCAAGATGTGAAATTTCTTTTTCTATTACGGAGTACAATAAAAAGGGAAAATCTAAATCCAAGTCCTCAATGTTTGGACAAATTTTCACCGAAGGTTAACACTGAGGTGAGCGAATCCAATAGATTTAGTACACAGCAACCTTAAGAAAAAGGTTGTTCTTCAAAACTTATGATCTTAAAGATCAATAATTTTTTCTCCACGGATAATCAATCAGAAAAGGGAAAAATTAAGAAGAAAAATTAATACGTGCAATTAACATGTGCAACTTTTGCAGTACAGTTATTTAAAGAATACTAAATGTCATGTTTGTCAAATTATTGATTACCTTACATGAATTGATTTAGAATAGGTATACTTGTAATTATGAGGTTCAATTATGATTAATCGAACAATAATAGTATCTTACAGACAATTGAATTCATAATTAAATTAGGTAATTTACAGTAAATAATTTGAAGCTTTTCAAAAGTAAATAACAATAGTAATTAATAAAATTTTCAGTTATATTTTGTTTTCTTGATAACATACCGGTTATATTTAGCATTTCTTGTAATCAGAACAATTTTCAACACTCAAACTACAAAATCATTTGCATTAGGTAATTTTTAAGTCATAAAATTTCACCATATTCGACGTCACATAGAACAGTTGGTTTATAATTATTTTTAGATATTTGTCCGATGAAAGTGGGAATGTTTGCATAATTGTTTGAAACTTTGTATTTTTTTCTTCATTTTCAACCTTTGCTGCATTTTCAAGATGTTAAATATAAAATAGTAGAAATATATGCTTTTATATTTTTTCCCTTTATTTCTAATTAAATCTGCTAAATTATTTCAATTATGAAATTATTAAAAGTACATGGCTACTACCGACTATGCATTTAAAAATAAATAATTTCAACTATGATTTTTATACTTTGATTTAATCAGATTTTCTTTAATGTCATTAAATTTTTAAAATTTTTTTATTGTGTAATTTTATATTACTCCCTTTTATTACTATTTATATTATATTACTATTATTTTATATTACTATACTTTGAAGCGTTTTAAAAGTAAATAACAGTAGTAGCTTATAAATTATTCAGTGATATTTTGTTTTCTTGACAACATGGAGGTTATATTTAGCATTTTTTTGTAATCAGTTACTATCATTTATCTTACGCAATTTTCAACACTCAAACTCCAAAATATTTCTTATTAGTTCATTTTTAAGTGATAAAATTTGACCATATTTGATGTCACATAGAACTGTTAGTTTATAACTACCTTTGGATTTTGTGCGATGAAAGTTTGAATGTTTGCTTAATTGTTTGAATTTTTTTTTCATTTTCAACCCTTGCGGCATTTTCAATAAGTTAAAAAATAAAATAATGGAAATATATGCTTATATATATATATATATATATATATATATATATATATATATATACATATACACATGATCATCGAAAAAGGTTGGACACATTTCGAAAGCTAGTAATTCTAAAAGAAATTGAGCAAACGCAATAATATTCTTTTCAAACATATTTGCAAGTATCGAAGATTTCTAAATGTAACTGGTACGCAACGGTAACATGGAAAGTTACGCGGAAGCGATGCTAGGTGGAAGAGTTCTTCGTTCGGCTTTCCGTCAGTGCAATGTCGACGGTTCAGGAGAAAGCTCATTATGTGTTGTGGTTAGCAGAGTACAAATCTGGGGTTACGTCAAGAATATTGTATACAGCGTAACGGTACGGGATTTGACACATTTACGGGAGAGAATTGTCGATGCAATTGCCACAGTGACGCCAGACATGCTCCGTATCACCTCGTTAGAGATTGATTATCGACTTGATATGTGTAGAGCAACCAACGGTGCTCATAATGAAACTTATGTAGGTAAATTTCAATTAAATTCTGTACATTACACAAAGAAAGAATTGTTTGTATTGGAATTATTTCATTTAATATGATTATATAAAATGTGCCCAACCTTTTTCGGTGACCCTGTATTTTCCTTTATTTTCAATTATTTCTGCTAAATTATTTTTATTATGAAATAGTGAAAAGTGCATGACTCTTTTTGAATACGCATTTAAAAATAAATAAATTAAATTAAGCTTTTTATATTTTTAATTTAATCAGATTTTCTTTAATGTCATTAATTTTTTCTAATGTGTAGTTTTACCTTATATTCAGTAATATAGTCAAAATCATTTTCCAACTAATTTTGCAGAAATTTTCTTTTCCTCCCGGAATGTGTACTTAGGCAAAATTGTCCGAAATTTCTGCCATCCGTTACATTCTTTGTCAAAACTGTCGCACGGTGCTGAAACATTTTGGGGCAAAACCTTTAATAAATTGTTGAAGGAAATTGTAGACGGTAGTTTCATTTCTGATCTAATCTATTCTCCGCTTTAATCTTCTGGTGCTTTGAGAAACTGAGTGTCACTTTATTCAGGAAGTGTATTTAGAAGTCTAATGAGTAGGGAGTTAAGATAAACAATTTCCTCAATGGAAACTCATTAGAAATTGGGGAGGTAATTTATAGAATGCGTAATTAAAATTAAGATGAATATCAAAGTTTCAAACGATTAATCATTTTTAATGATTGTTTTAGTTAAGGTTGTAAAAAACGATGTAGATTAACAAATATTATGATAAATTGCATGAAAACAGTGACATGAAGCAATGATTGATATAGTTTTATTTTTTATGTAACTCTAAAGTATGAATATTTGATATATTAACTGAAGCCATAAAACTTTTACAAGATGAACATTTAAAATTATTATATAAACAACCCATTTTAAAGAGATTTACAGTCATCTATATTTACATTATCTATAAATTATAGATATCAGCACGTAACCCTGACTATTAAATTATATTTTCTAAAAAATCTGATTTATTTGTTTGTAATTTAAAACAACAGCAAAAACGGTTTATATGACACTATATTTATGTGCTCAGATAGCAAAAATCTTTTAGGAAATTTACGTGACAGCTATTCTAAGATTCAAGATGTCATGAAAAATCAGTAATGTGCTTTATATGAACAAACTTGGTACCAATGTTTCAGAAAAATAGTTGGCTATTACATATAGTAGTTACAGTAAATTGGGAATATCGGCAAACGAGAATCCGGAATTTGAAAAACTCCTTTTTTAAAGAAAAGTTTCTTATAACATTTTGCCATCTGAGCACAGATTTATAGAAAATATCGGCAAACGAGAATCCGGAATGTGAAAAGCTCAATTTTTTAAGAAAAGTTTCTTATAACATTTTGCCTTCTGAGCACAAATTTATAGAAAGTATCGGCAAACGAGAATTCGTAATGTGAAAAACTCAATTTTTTAAGAAAACTTTCGTACAACATTTTGCTATCTGAGCACATATTTATAAGTATAAGTAGCTTTTGCGACCCAGAGGAAAATAATAAATTGCTTTAAATTATTCGTAGGATAAATGAGTTTAAGGAATAATTCATTATTATTTATTGACAATTCACAATTAAATTTAGACAATTTTTTCTCCATTATCGTGCTGTCATCTATCGAACGCAAGAAAAATATTTTTGTTTTTATGATAAAACATTGTTTTCTAGAAAATTTATTACCTTGACAGTGACTCTATAGATGGTTATCAGCCAAAAAAAGGTAAAGAAAAGGTTTCATTAATTTTTAAAAATGACTCCTTAATCGAAAATGTCTTCATTTAAACAATTCTTCTTTTAAAGCAGAAATATTGCTTTCGTAAATTAAGGAAACAAAAAGTTCTAACAATTAATGGATAACTTGAATGTATTGAAGTATTTGTGTAAATCGTTTAGACTGAGGTTAAGCACCAAAACTGACGGATTAAATTATGGCTGGGATAAACTATGATATTTTGACTATATTTTTCTCTAATGTGGAGCCACTTGTAGTCAGACATTAGTCTTTTGTTATTCTTCACGAAGTCTTGCTGGTTGCTTTATTATGGGAACACCATTTAGCGTACCAGTATGGCTCCTTATGAGGGAACAAGATGATAAAGACCAAGCCTTATTCGGAATTTGAACCCAATCCCCACTGCATGGAATCTCACGATGCTAACCACTATAACATTTGGGTGGCCATCTTGACTATAAATGATTGATAAATAAACTCTACTCTTTAGAGAACAAAATTCGACTTCCGATAGTAGACAACGTAGCTATTTTCCCTTCTCTTGACAAAGAAACTGCGTCAAACTCGGGATTAAGTAAAATAATATCTATATTATACGGTATGCGGTTTTTCTGTGTATATATTTACTTCGAATTGGTTACTTTCATTCTCACACTATTTCACCTTGATTTGGAAAAGCAGCATTTTTTTTTCCGTTTATATATCCAGTAAGGGTAAACGATCCATGGGAACGGAGAAGTTATTTTTTATGCTGATGTATATGATAACAAATATTTCCTATTTAATTTCTGCTGACTCCATATCAATATTTAGAGCAACTTCAGTTCGCATTTCAAAATAGATTTTAGATAGATCGGGTCGCATATTCTGAAAGACTCACGGTTTGGGCACTCAATGAGGAATTTGCACATGTGGGGAAAATGCTCATTTCTAATTTTTATTAACAGATTGGTTATTAAATTGTTCGAAAACATCAATTAAAACGTACATATAGATCTAAATAATAAAAATTTTAAATTTAAAATAAGCGAAAAGTGTTGAAAAATCATGTGACCTCAAAACACTACGTGATTGGTTCTGACGTCACTATGCCCCATGCTTTAATGTTTACATTTTTCTAGCGCGAGATTCTACGTTTCCTCCTCTTAAACTAACATTTTAAAATCATATTTTTTTTCTAATTTGGTTTAATTTTTCTAATTTTAGTTTGTGGCTATTGTTTATTCCCCCTTTTTTTAATTATATTCTATCGTCGTCCTTATTATTAGTTTTATTTCTGTTTTGTTTACAATGGCGTTATTACCCGGTTTTGCAAAAGGACAATCTGACAACCTGCCTAAAATGGATTCATTTGCAGTGTTTTCCTTTTTGGGAAATAATCCAAGTTTTATGGGAGCAGAAATACGAGGATTTAAAGCTCAGAGGTATGTATATATTTGTTTGCATTTATTATTCTAGTTATGTAATGTAGATTGTATAACGCTGACGTGCGTTGTACTTTACACAAACTTTAGAGTTAGACATTGTTTATGCATACTATTAAATTAATCTCGTACTCTAAAAGTTTAATATACAGCTTCTATTATTATTCATTCATAGTACATGTTTAATTTTGTAGAATTAATTAGCACTGCAACATTACAAGTAGTTAAAAACACTACCAAAAACACTACCAAATTTACGAATGTGTTCAGTGTTCTGCATTCATATCATAGAAATATGTGTATTTTAAATGGTAAAGGAATTATAATAAATCTGAACTATGCATGATAATTAAACTTTTGACTAATCACATATTAAGTGGTGCAAAGAAACAAATGTTTACTACTCATACTAATTTTAAACAATCCTCTAACTCCATAATTTTGGGTTTTAGAAACACATTTTTAAATTAATGCTTTAGTACTTAGAAAGTTACTTTTACTTAGATCTGGACGAGAAGGCTATGGAGATAATGTTGTAGGATATGTTCAGGTAAAAAGGGATGGAGACATCTGTACAGTCAATGCAAGGGTAACACCAGAACATAATGTCACAAAAAAGACTTACAGTGTGGAACTCAAGTTGAATGAAAAGGAAGAAAATGTCCTTTCCGTCCAATGCAATGATTGTGCAGCATCTTTGGGTGAGTTCCTTTATGTATTATATTTAATTTTATCTAAAAGTTTTAATGATAGTGTGTTTGGGGTAGATACAATAGACCATCCATGGTTAGCTTTCCCCGCTTTAAGTCATTTATAAATAATTAGTAATACTTCAGCAGTTAGAAAAAATCTTTTTAATACAATACTTTATACATTTTATGTACAAAACTAGCACCCAAAACTAGTGTTAAAATATTAATTAAAAATAAACTTACAAAATAATTAATATATTTTATGCTTTTGTCACATTTTGCACACAAATTGTATTTATTTTAAAATTTCATTACCTACCCCCAACCCAGCATCTGGTGAATTCCATTGTAACGGACGTTACATTCACACACAAAATAAATTATAAAAAGATTATGAGATGCATATTAATGCTTCAAAATAGGAGTACGTTATTTTTTCCTGATAAAACCAATACTAAAGATAAACTTGACAGGTTTCAAAATTTATTTCTGGTGTATTTAAGCTGCAAAAAAAAACTTTAATGTAACGGATGTTACATAAAATGGAACATCATTTGTACTATAGCGTCATAAGATAAAAAAATCTGTGAATCTAGTATGTATATTTTCTCAAAAATTTAAAAAATAACATCACAAGACATGCCTGTAATTTATCAGAACCTTGACATAAAAATTCAGTCATTTTTTTCTGTAATAAAAAATTTAAAAACTATTTGTAACAGACTTACATATAATACATGATGTTGCAACTGTACCCTTAACTAGGCTATTTATATTCAAAACAGTCACAATCATGCATTTATTTTACTTTTATAGTTTTTACATAAATATTAAATTTACTCCAATTAAATTCAGTGGCATAATTTACGTAAGTAATAAGGTATAAAAATGATAATTTTACTTGCTAAAAAAAAATTACAAATAGATATTTTCCCATTACTTCCCCTACAAAACAAACTTAATGTAAGGAAAAAGCAATAATAGGTTCTAGTTCTAGAGGCCATAAGCTTTCCAATGATATATAACACTTAAGAATTTGTTTAAAATGATTTTCTTTCGTAATGGTTTCATGTTAGGTGGAATTCACCATCTGGAGAATATAAATTTGGCAAATCATCTGTATCACATTAAAACCCACAATTATAGCTAAATTAAAAAATTATTGAATGAAGATCCACTTACTGAGCATTTACAACTGTTTCAGCATCAAAGCTATTATCAAGTAACTGTATCTAATATACTTTAAGAGTTGTATATTGCATATCTCTGCTGTGAACAAACATTTTATAGACTGCTATCCAGAATGCTAGTTTTTCTGAAGTTATTCAGGTATATTCAAAATAATTTAATCTGATAGAGATAATATGGTAATTTAACGATTTTCAATTATGGATGAAAGTTTATTCATTTAATGAACACAGAAAAAAATTAAAATCAGAAATAACAGCATTTTATTTGAAACATTTTTCATAAAATCAAAATTTTAATGCAAATAAACATTTTACAATGATTATTCAAGTGAATAAAATATGATATTCTCGGAATATAGTTTTCATTTTTGCATTAAATGCTAGTTTAAATTTAACCGACAATAGTTTGATTTTTTTAACTAAATTGTATATTAATATTTCTGAGGGTTTCTATAAATATATTTTTTACAGGTGGATGTAAACATGCTGTAGCTTTGCTTATGTGGCTTCATAGACGGAGTGAAGAACCAGCAGTGACGTCAGTTTCGAGTTACTGGAAGAAGTCAAAACTTTCTTGTGTAGGCAATTCAATAAAATTCATTAAAGGGAAAGATTTAGTAAAAAATAATTTGGAGCCTTTACCACAAGATGGCTCATTTCGAACAAAAGTTGTTAAAAAAGCAGACTTTTAGAGAGACAGGACACTGTTCTCACTAAATATTATAAAATGAAAGACCGGTTCATTACCGGTATTTACCGTCGTGCTTGTGCAGCAAGGTACTATACAATATTTAAAATGTGCTTTAACACACTTTGACATCTTAAAAATAAAGAAAAAACACTAGATATCAAACTCAAACTACGCAACACAATCCAAACACTGAAGTAAACAAATTCGCTATGGAGCATTGTGACGTCACATGTATCCGCGTAGGAAAAGTAGCGTTTTTGAGATGAAGTAAATAGTGCGCGTTTAAAAACAAATTATGTTAACTTTTAGAGTTCTAAAACTAAAAAAAAAAGATGCTTTCGATAATATTTTTCTATTTTCTATATCATAAATGCAAAATAAAAAAACGTGCAAATTCCTCATTGCAGGTTTGACGAAAGCATCAGTTTCGCCATCTGTTGACATATATAGGAATCTTTTTATTATAAGTTTGTTTTTTTTTTTACTTCTACGCAATTTAGTATGTTTTAAAATCTGAATTACATATATAACACAGGATTTAAAGAGATTTTAACAAAATAAATAAATGAATAAATTGAAATAAGTATATTATTGAATTTTAAATTTACTTTCTTCAAATATCTACAATAATTTAAATTTTTAAAATTTTAATGTTAATTAGAAAATAAATGTATTTAATAAGCTTTAATTAAAAAAATTAAGTTGCATAAATTAAAAACATTAAAGTTTTAAATTCCAATAATATAAATTTATTTTAACATATAATTTTAAATTAATCAAATTATTAAAATATAAAAATTTATTTTAATTTGGTTACATTTTTATGCTAAATTATTGAAGAAATGAGGGAATGATGCTGAGTATGAAGGAATGACAAATCTTTTGATCTTTCTTTGCTGTAGATTTTTCAATTCCTACTATTAGTTCACACTCTCTCTATATATATCTTGTTCAAATTTTCAATCGTTAATAAAAGTACTTTTTATTCATCCACTCAAGTTCAAATACATTTTTTTAAACTTGTAGTGGATGACACTTGATGTTAATACAGTTTTTTCAAATATTAATTCATTAATTAAATGTAATTAATCAAATTCAATTATCCAAAAAAATTTCAACAATAAGAGCTAGAGAGCTAAGATTGGTGGCATTTTAAAGCAATTTTCAAGACCTTTTTCAATGATATATAACACAATTAGGGCTTAGAAAAATTTATTTTATTTGAATTTAAAATTTGAATTTTTCAAAATGCGCCGCTTGAAAAATTTTCAAAATTTTTTTAATAATACTTTATATAGTACTGAAATGATTGTATAAGTTTGAAAATGGGATCTGTATGGGTTCATGTTAAAATATTGCATTGAATACAGTATTCCTGATTTGAAATCACGAAATTACTTAATACAATATGTTTTAAAGCCTAGAAAATTAGAAAAAAAATTTAAGATGTGTAAGTAATCGTACTTGTTTTGTATAATTGAAAGTAATCATATTTGTTTTGAAAAAGATATAGAACCATTTTTATCAGACTGTATATACTTCAGCACATACAGTACTAGACTTTCATTCACTTTCTTGCTTTCAGTGCAAGATTTTCAAATGCTCTTATTTTCAATTTAATTCTGAAAATAAAACAAAAACAAGTAATATATATAAAAAAATTTTTAAAGTCAATTCCTACTTAGGTCAACAAAGAAAAAATTTGAGTGTGAACTAATAGTAGGAATTGAAAAAAAGGATTGCCTGCCAGAACCTTGTCTACTGAGCGAGATAAGGAGGGGGGGGGGGGGGGGGGGTGAGAGAGAAAAAGTTAGGTTGGGGACTCGATCTCGCAACCTACAAGACGGAAGAAATGTGAGATACCACAGTGCTACCATTGATACAGTAACAAGAGGGAAATTACTATTCAAGAGCAAGAGCCGCTCTAGGTCTAAAACTAAAATTGATTAATTAAATTTAATTAATGAATTAATATTTGAAAAAAACTGTATTAACATCGTGTCATCCACTACAAGTTTAAAAAAATGTATTTGAACTTCAGTGGATGAATAAAAAGTACTTTTATTAACGATTGAAAATTTGAACAAGATATATATATAGAGAGAGTGTGAACTAATAGTAGGAATTGAAAAATCTACAGCAAAGAAAGATCAAAAGATTTGTCATTCCTTCATACTCAGCATCATTCCCTCATTTCTTCAATAATTTAGCATAAAAATGTAACCAAATTAAAATAAATTTTTATATTTTAAAAATTTGATTAATTTAAAATTATATGTAAAAATAAATTTATATTATTGGAATTTAAAACTTTAAATTTTTTAATTTATGCAACTTAATTTTTTTAATTAAAGCTTATTAAATACATTTATTTTCTAATTAACATTAAAATTTTAAAAATTTAAATTATTGTGGATATTTGAAGAAAGTAAATTTAAAATTCAATAATATACTTATTTCAATTTATTCATTTATTTATTTTGTTAAAATCTCTTTAAATCCTGTGTTATATATGTAATTCAGATTTTAAAACATACTAAATTGTGTAGAAGTAAAAAAAAAACTTATAATAAAAAGATTCCTATATATGTCAACAGATGGCGAAACTGATGCTTTCGTCAAACCTGCAATTGAGTGCCCAAACCCTGAGTCTTTCAGAATATGCTATCGGTTCCCACCAAAACTTCTGTATTATCCTATCTATCTATCACTGAAGATCGAACGATTCTAGTAGGTTTGTGGAGGTATGTTAGATAAAACTGTTCCTCCCCTCAATCTGTCTCCTGTTTGAGTGATTACAAAAGCAGTTCAACCAAAACTTGGTCTTTTATTTAAAAATAACCAAAAATTAAGATGATGAAATAAACATTATAATTGCAAGATTAAAAATAACTTTTTATATACCATGTTTTTAAATTTTCTGTTCTATCATATAAACTTGACAATTCTATGTATTAATAGATACTTAAAAAAATTATGAATTATCCCGTCAACTTGAAACAAAATTAAGTTAATTGGAAGTTAACTTAAGCTTAACTTTTCGTTCCCGTCCCGGCTGATAGATGGCTGCACCAGTCTACAAAACAAAATTATCTGAAAATGAACTCAAATATGCTTAAAGATGGCTAAAAGTATTAAAAGAATGCGTTGTCATCTTGTTCTGAGCGATTTTAAAAGTTTCAAATGTCTAGCTAGTCGGGACGTTAGTTAAAAATCGATTGCAAGATTTGTACTGGACAAACACACACACAAACAAACAAGAAAGCGAGTTAATAAAAACATGATAATAAAATACCGGACATAACATGAAGTCCACAAAATAACAAGAGGGAGTAGATTTTCATTCACCTGCAGCACTGGTCAGAAAGCGTCTGAAGAAAGGACAGAATGGAAGCTGCTGTCGATGCCACGCTGGAACTCCCTCCTCCTCGTCCTGGATAAAATGTTTTATTCTTTTATACGATGCATGCCTCGAAAATTAGTATGCTGTGTTGAAAGTACAGAGCTATGCCGGGTTCGAATGCACCGCAGATTGTTTGTAGAAACCGTCACGTTGTATCTGACGTCACGCCTCAGATTGCGTAGCGTGATCACTACATAGGTTTAAATCTCATAAATCGTGTCTCGGCCTGATCCGTATACCGAAAAGCTCTTCTATGAGATTAGTGGGTGGGTAAGGTACGGTCTCCCCTGATGTGCAGGGGGGGGCAGTCATAATTTGGGGGGAACGTAGCCAAGTCGGACTCTCACCCTTGTGGTGTTACTATAAACCGGAGCCTCACTACTCATCCCGAAGCCTGTATGAAACTGGTCTGGAACTCAAGACCAGGGGGCATTAGGAACAACAACGAATCTCACAACACATTTTAAGAAAAGTTTATCATACATTAAATATGCTATATTGGCAGAAATTTGGGGAAAACGATGCTACATATTCAACTTGAATTCTGTTTTCCCCCCTTTATTTCACCATAATTAACAAAGGCGACATTTTTTTCAACATAAATCCACTACGGGTAAATGTGCTTGGAATAGGAGTGTTATTTTTTGTATGGACATCTATGACAACTCACATTTCAGTAATTTCAGTTGCATTCGAAGTCCATGTTAATGGTTAGGACAATTTCAGTTCGCTATCCAAAATCCATTTTAGAGAGATTGAATCCCACCAAAACTAATTTATTATCTTATCTATGAATCACTGAAGACTGAACGCTTCTGGAGTGCTTAAATCTCACAACATATTTTTAAAAATGTATGATAAATCAAATATGCTGTGCTGAAGGATACTTAAGATGAACGATGTCATCGTGATCGAAAGCCTCTTGCATTACAATGACAAGCTTTGTATTATCTTGCTTTCAATATTTTTTCTTTTGTATTCAGGGTATTTTCATTTAACATAAAATATGCTGTGATACAGTGAATAGATTATTTATGTTATCTATCTAATTCTTTTAACATTTGATAATATTTCTTTGCTACAAGTACATGCTCAATAGAAATTACTTATAATGTGCATGAAATCCTGAATATTTTCGCCGTAATTCAGACATGCAGTTAAAAACTGATGTTAAGTTACATCCCCAAGTTAAAAGTATTAGTAACATTATGTTTCACTAAATATTTAATTTATTTGACTGGTGAAAGTAAGTTGCACTTTACAATAAAAATATTTATACTTCCCTATGTTGAAGAGCTATCGATGCACAGTAATAATGTTTTCCTAACCAAACTTCTTGGAGCTATCAAATCGTGTTTAACAAACTTAAATTTGAAGGAAATATTTAATTATTTGTAACTCCTACATGTAAGACAATCAAATATAGGATATGCCATGTTGGGCTGCTTTCGTTTAGCACAGGTTCTGTCTACCATTTTCCTATCATCAGGGAGGTAATGGGCAAAATTTAGGGTCTACTCACATAGAATCAGTTAGCATCAGCATCAGCGTAAAAAGAAATTAACCAAACATATACTAATCATTGACCAATTTAACCAATCAGCGAGAACGTAATCTTTAACGCTGATGCTAAAGAATTCTATGTGAACAGGCCCTTAAACTCCCCATGCACGACTCGAAGAAAGAGTTCGTTGTTGTAGCAATTCTTATTATATAAATTGCTACTTGAATAAATTGTTACAGAGGTGAAGAGAGATTTTGGTCAATTTCCTTCAGAAATCAAAATCGTGTCATTTTCACTATTGATTATACTGTAATATTAAGTGTTTTTATTTATTTATTTAATTTCATCTTCCTGTATGCATTACACTATGCCTGTGAGTTGCATCATGTTTATTGGTTGGAAAGACTATTGCATGCATATAACATTTTGGTTTTCAATCATATAGTCTTTGTGAGAAGAAACTCACGAAAAAAAAAATAAACAACTTTTTATAGAAAGAATAATAAATGTTTTATCTAATGCATTGCCTACATTGTCATATCGTATATTCATTCGGTTCATAACATACAGTTTGTTATTTTACTGGAAGAATATTAGTGTAGAATAGGTTGCTACGCGATGTTAAATGAACAAATATTACCTCTGAATTATGAAACATTTATCGCTTTTCATATATCAAATGATAAACCAATGGTACTTGGTAGTTCCAAAGATGGCACTGTGATGTCACTGAGGTGAATTTCATCCAAAAGCAAATGTCCGTAAAGCTTCTGTTGCCTTTTTAAAAACACCAATAGACAAAAAATTGCTTGAAGTTAAAAAAATATTTATATTTTTCGACCAACTGAATCAAAAGTTAGCAATTACACAAGATGCTTACATTTTATTCATCATGTATTTCCCAAAAAGCAAATGTAGGTTTTCAAACATGTATTTCTTAATACATATTAATTAGTCTGTTTTTTTTATTTTACTGAAATTGAAGCTTGTTATCGAAATATAATTAATATATATATATATATATATATATATATATATATATATATATATATATACACAAGGTGCGGCCATTAATTTCCAGGACTGATCTAATAACTCCAGAAAATATTACATGAAATACATACCCATTTAATATGTTTGGAAGTTCCCACCTGTCGTAATGCACTTCTGTGATCGGCTGTATATGTTTCGGAAACAACTTTTAAATTCCTCTTTCGGAATTCTCTTTAACGTCGACGTCACCATTTTCTTGATGGCTTCGACATCCTCAAATCTTGTTCCCTTCAGCAGATTGGCCCAGCATGAGGTCGTGGAGATGCAGCATCCTCTATATTCTTGAATTTAGCACCGGCAGACTTTTTCTTGTTTCCAAAATTGAAAGATTTGCTGAAGGGAACAAGATTTGAGGATGTCGAAGCCATCAAGAAAATGCTGACCACCGCATTAAAGAGCATTCCGAAAGAAGACTTTAAAAGTTGTTTCAGAAACTTATGCAGCCGAGCACATAAGTGCATTACGGTAGGTGGGAGTTGCAATATAAAAGCCATTCAAAGACCATTCGCGCATGTAAATAAATGATTAAACTGAAAATAGAATGGGGGGAATTCAACGTGGAAACTTTATGAAGCCTAGCCTGCAAGAGGATGTGACTAAAGTAAAAAATTCATGGGATAAAATCACTGACAGCTGTGTTGACGATGCACTACGAGCAGGTTACATAAACAAAAAGTTCTCATTTAAGGAGAGCTCTGTTGCTAGGCATGAGAGATTAGGGCCAATGGTTCTACAAGAAATGAAGTCGCAAGGGATTTAGGCCGGAATTCGGATTTTTGAGATTTATGACGATGTTCCAGAAGAAGATGGCATGAGTGTACTTGAATACCTGTAAATATTTCTACATGAATACCTGAATAAATATATATTGTTGTAAATGAATAAATGTAAATTGTTGTGCATGGAAAAACAAGACAGTCTCTGTTGATAAGCCATAATGCGTCTTTTGGAGAAAAATTTAATATAAGACCTGGTCTTAATTTCAGGGAAATACGGTATACACACACACGCTCACACACACGCTCACACACACACAGACAGAGAGATATATAGATAAACAGATAGATAATTAGAGGAACTTTTTAGATGGTTTACGTGGATATAGTTACGCTTTGTGGATGATTTCAATTTCTGACAATTTATTATGATTATGAGGTATTTTTTTATTGTTGTAAACTAAGTTTCATATGTATATGGATTCATAGGGTGCTCTTTAATTAATTGTATTACTTACATAAAACCTCAATGCCTATATTTCTTCAAAAACTACCCAATATGACAGAAAACAAAAAAAAGGATCATTTGTAAGTTTGTATAGATAGGGAAAAACATAAGAATACTTATATTGAAATATTATTAATATTACTGTATAATTATTGAAAAAAAATTAAATCTAGAATAATAAACATATTTAATAAAAAAACTTAATAATAATTGAATAATTAAACTAATAAATAAATGAACTAATAACTGAATAATAGGAATCTTTTACATCAATCGCTTTTTAAGCCACCAAAATTTATGTAATGCATTTCTATGTTATCGGTTATTTACACAAAGATACTCTAAATTATACAGAGGTTATAAATTTCTAACGCTCAATTGTATTATATACAATGTTAAATATGTTTCATGCTACAAAAGCACAAAAGAGGAACAAAATATGAAAGGAAGTACGGAACTCTATTCATGCACCTTATTAATTTCGCTTGCTCATTTGCCGTGTCTGGTATGTAAATATTCTATATATTTACCTAGTAATATATAATGAGAAAAGTATAATTGCTAGTCGTATAATACAAAAGCGCTCAAACAGAATCTAGATAGGAGTAATAAAGTCATATACTGGGGCCTCAAGCTAAGAAATATTCTTTTTTTATATATGGGGAGCTAATATTTCCTTACTGATATTATTTAGGACACACAAATTAAATTTATTTTTCCCTACAATATTATTTTACAATAGTTACGTCAAATGTGTGATATAAATAAATAATACAGACAGACACAGACACACACACACACACACACACACACACACACACACACACACACACATATATATATATATATATATATATATATATATATATATATATATATATATATATATATATATATATATCTACCAATAAGTATTATTTGGACACCCATGCAAATGACAATATCCACAGTCCTATACATCACACCCTCCACAGTTAAATACCGTGTAGAAACATCATTGGTATTAGTCGCAGCATACAAGATGCCAAGAAGTGCAGAGTTGTCTGATTTCGAGAAAGGTGTAACCGATCCTTAAGGGACCAACCCTTAAGGGACATATCGAGCTGAATTACCCAAAATCAACAGTGGCTTATGTTATTCAGAAGTAGAAGGTTATCGATGATAGTCGGAATGTGCCCCAAGTCGGCAACCCATGAAACTGAGAGAGAGAGACCGATGGGTGTTGTCTAAAGAAATTCGGAAGCACACCCAATCGATGGCCGACATACTCCAGAGTTTCAACAGGCATCCGGGGACCTGTTGAAACGTTGAGTGAACTGTTGAGTTGAACCGTTGAGTTTAACCTTTGAGTTGAACCGTGGAGTTGAACTGTTGAGTGTTGTTTTGATGGTTATCATATGTCAGGAAGCAAGCGCATATATATGGTTTTCATGGTCGTGCTGCCACCCATAATTTTTATGACAAAGTCCGACCGCGCTGTTCGGTTAATGTGGTGCAATGCACCACCAAAGTGGACGTAGATCAGTGGGAACTGGTTCTCTGGAGCAACGAATCAAGGTTCACCCTCTACCGTTCGAATGGCAGGATCTAGGTCACGCGTCTGACTGGAGAAGGCCTCCTCCCAGAATGCATTGTGCCCACAGCAAAGTTCGGGGGAAGTGGAATTATGGTCTAGAGCAGGGGTTCTCAACCTTTTTATAGTATCGTACCTGTACGTTGTAAACAATTTGATAACGCACCGGTAGACCAAAAATTTTGAAATGGGGAATAAAATGCAATGGAGAACATTTGTAATAAAGACAAGTAACTTGGGATATATTTTTATTGCTAAACATATACATAAAATATAATAATCACTTTAAAAATAAATAATTAGTGAGAAGGTTGGGTCTGTTTATTATTAACTAAAGAAGTAATATCGGGCTCAATGTTTATCAGTTTAAGGCGAAGATCCGATGCAATGTCCAGCAAAGATCTATGTTTAGTTTTCATCACAGTCATAGCAGAAAATCCTTTTTCACATAAATATGTGATCGCAAATGGCATTAAAAATTTTACTGCTTGGCAAGGAATTTTTATGGGGTGGTCATAGATATCACATTCAGGTGTAGACGGCATATTTTGATTTAGGTAAATCCCAATAAAGTATTACAACACAAACAATGGATAAGAATTTCTAAACTAAAATATTAAAACATATGGATTATTAGTTATTATAGTCACTTCTTTTCTTTTTTGTAATACAGATTTTTAATAGATTTTTGTTTTAAATTGTAAAATAATTCGCGTACCAGTAGCTGCTTGTCCGCGTACCGGTACTGGTACGCGTACCCAACGTTGGGAACCACTGGTCTAGAGGTGTTTTGCTAGTGGTATGGACTGGGATTCTTGGTCCTAATTCATAGTAAGTTCAACGCCGACGCCCACTGCACTATATTAGATCATAGTGTGCTTTCTACGTTGTGACACTTTTACGGGATGGACCCATTTTTATCCCAGGACGACAACGTCAGCTGTCATGTTGCGAGGTCCACCATACATTGGTATGGTGACAATGGGGTTAACCGAATGGACTGGCTTGCCAAGAGCCTAGACCTGAAAACTATCGAGAACCTCTGGGACTAGTTGGATCACCGAATTTAAGGGATCGACAGCCGTCCAAATTCGGTGAAGAAACTTACATGTCTTTACAAGCCGAGTGGAAGAACATACCACTAGCCGTCTTAGAAGGACTTCTGAAAAGCATGCCCCAGAGTATTGCGGCTGTAATTGCTTCTTGTGGCGGCTCTACCAACTATTGAATATGAATAAATTTTGTTTTTTCTTTCAATCAAAGGTGTCCAAATACTTATTGGTAGATAGTGCATACACACACACACACACACACACACATATATATATATATATATATATATATATATATATATATATATATACACTGCTGGCCACTGTAAATGCATCACCCTGAAGGAAACACGTAAATAACATAATATTTACGACATGCATTAGCGGAAGTGAGATATGCAAATCATTAGAATTTCAGCGCAAACGCACATCACGCGCGCCTGTGGCGCCACTTCAAAGCGCTATTTAAGGCTTGGAGATTTCGACGATTTCAAGTTCGGCAATTCTGTTTTTCTTGTGGTTTTTTCAAAAAAACGATCAATTATGCCTCGTCGAAAACAGCGATCATGTTTTGATCAAGTATCCGAGTTCGACAGAGGAAGGATAGTGGCCTACCGAGATTGTGGATTATCTTTCAGGGAAATCGGTAGTCGTGTTGGACGAAACAAAACAACTGTAATGCGGATATGTGATCGTTGTATGCAGGAGGGTACGACGGACCGGCGTGTTCGATCGCATCCACCTCAGCGCACCACTTCACGGGATGACAGACAAATTGTGCGCATGGCAGTGACGGATCGCTCAGTCACATCACGAACCATAGCACAGCACATGCAGTCTGTAACGCATCATCCAGTGTCTGCGCGTACCATTCGACGCCGTTTACAGCAGAGTGGTCTGTCCGCAAGACGTCCATTGCTTTGTCTACCCTTGACGCAGAACCATAGACGTTTCCGCCGCCAATGGTGCGATGGCAGAAGGATGTGGACGGCAGAATGGAATGAAATTGTCTTTACTGACGAGTCACGCTTCTGTCTGCAACACCACGATGGTCGCATTCGAGTCTGGAGACACCGTGAAGAGAGGATGCTGAACAGCTGCGTTATGCACCGCCACACTGGTCCTGCACCGGGTATTATGGTATGGGGCGGTATTGGATATCACTTTCGCGCACCTCTAGTACGCATTGCCGGTACTTTAAACAGGCAGCGCTACATCTCCGAGGTGTTGGAGCCAGTTGTCCTTCCTTACCTTCAGAGCTTGCCCACAGCCATATTTCAACAGGATAATGCGCAACCACACGTGGCAGGCATTGTCCAACGGTTCTTCGTCAATCGCCAGATTGAATTGCTTCCCTGGCCGCCTCGCTCTCCGGATCTTTCGCCGATAGAAAACATGTGGTCTATGGTTGCTGTACGATTGACCCAGATTCCATCCTCAGCTGCCACAGCAGATCAACTTTGGCAGCGTGTGGAAGCTGCTTGGTCTGCTGTACCCCAAGAACTCATCCAAAGTCTCTTTGAATCAATGCCGAGGCGTGTGGCAGCGGTGATCTCCAACAATGTCGGCTACTCTGGCTACTGATTTTGGCAGGAACCACACTTCACAGAAGTCTATAAATTTAATCATTTGATACTTAGTCAACATGTTATCTACAAAATAAATTTTGTTGTGATATCTCTTGTCATTATTGGTGTTGCAATTTGGGTGGCCAGCAGTATATATATATATATATATATATATATATATATATATATATATATATATATATATATATATATATATATATATATATATATATATATATATATATATATATATATATATATATTTATATATCTATATATATATATATTTATATATCTATATATATATATATATATATATATATATATATATATATATATATATAGAGAGAGAGAGAGAGAGAGGTAGATAGATTGATATAAATGAATGATAACTTAAAATCACATAAATATGTAAAATCTGTTTAATAAAATCACTGTCATAATTTCAAAAGAAATTCGCAAAATTCATTTCAATGTACTACTTACTTTCATCCATATAGATCCGGGGCAATTATATATATATATATATATATATATATATATATATATATATATATATATATATATATATTTCTTATTATTTATATTTCTTATTTCCGAAATAAAACATTTGCTCTATGCACTTCTAGAGATTTATGAGTAAGAACTACGCGCATATTACCAAATTACCCCCTGTAATATGTATTTCATTGCGTTGTACGTATTTAATCATTTATACTCATGTTGTAATCAAAGGAACTTATATTATGAATTTTTCTGCTCTTATTTTACCATTATATATTAATTTATATTCGTATATAGTTATTCACAGAAATAATGCTTTTATAAGCGAGAATATAGTCATTTTTTGTAAATACAGATAAGGGAAATAACATAGTGAAGAAACATAGTCGAAGGGAAGAAACATAGTCGAAGGGACGAAAAGGGAACCATAGGGGAAGAAACATAGTCGAAGAGGGCAAATGAAAGACTAATATCTGTTATATTTAGTATTCATGCTCACAAAATTAGTAATTTAGTAGAAACATATTTGCTCTTTGAAAACTATTCTTGCAATTTAACCGCTTCCGAGTATTAAGCACATAATAAAAATTTGTAAGTCCATAAATATTATTACTGATTTATATATTGATATTACAATAATTTTATTATTTTAATTAATATTACAATTTTCTATATAGTTTATTTTCTAATCTTATTAATTTACTGTATAGTTTAATTTACTTGTTCATATTTTACCTCAAATATATAATCAAACAAGAAAGTCTTAAAAAATGTAATGGATATAAATTTTCGCAACGCTCCAAGGGATTGTTAAAGTTTCTCAACAGTTTTTTCCAGGCTTAAAAATTTGTAGAATGTTCATATTTACGGAATTTAGAAATAGTTGCCCTAATGGTACTTTAACGATATGAAGCGGACATCCAGCCGTTGTCTATGAGACTTGGGGCAAATTCCTACAGATATTTTAAGAAACTCAAAAGTTTTGGTTCCTATAATAGGTCCTCAGCCTTCATTTTAACCGTTTAAAGCGTGGCAGCCCACTTAATTATGTGTGTAAACGTGATTTTATTAGTTTTAAGGTAGAGCCATACCTTTTAGTTGTCTCACTCCTAGTACGCCTCTCGTACATGTTGATTTCCGGGAGGATTTTTTGACTAGTATTACCAAACATGATCATCATCCGCAACTACTGTGGCTCTTGAAGTCATTAATGCTATTCCTGACCGGGCCTTGGCAATCTAAACAGATGATAGCCGTTAGGATACGGGTAGAGCTGGGAGTGGCATCTATTTTAACACTTCCGAGGGTAATTTTAGAGGCAACGTTAGAAATGATGACCATTGTTCCGTCTTTAGATCGGAAGTTATCTCTATCATGCACTCTGTTCTGATAGGGACAACTTTGGATCCTGACGGACAGCAAAAACTCCATTCAGTATTTAAGGAATTGGCCGGAGATCATGGATGCAGGCCAAGGTATTATTTCCAAGTTGGCAAGGCATGGTCAGAGGAGTTCTGTGTGTCTCCAATGGATTCCATCTCATGTCCGTGTGCCTGGAAACGAAATCGTTGATGAGCTGGATAGAAAGGGATGTGATTACTCTGACCCCAGTTCTTCCATCTTGTTGCCTTGGGAAATTCATTCCCTTCATAAAATTAGAATAAATTAATCTTGGTGTACTTCCCCTGTTCACCACTGGTATGCCGCAAAGGGCCTAGGACTCTCTCAGCAGTGCAGGAGTTCTAGATCTCTCCAGAAGGCCATGGTGCGACTTAGAAGCGGACACCTCCGTAGTATGAAATTCGTGGAGGGGGAGAATTTTTTTTATGTTTGTCCTTGCTCCCTTCCTGCTTCTCCTGCTCACCTCTCAGAATGTATGGGGGTCTCTTTGAGACAGATGTCGGTTCAGCAGGATATTGTCTGTGCTTTTCTTTTGCGGCGAGGTCTCTTGGACTTGGTGTAGGCTTTCCTACACCAGGGGGATTGGAAACAAAATGATCAGATTTTAATAAATTCTACTGTCATGAGTTTGAAGGGGACTATAAACGGTCTGACAGACTCCCGTTTGTAGACTATCGAAAATCGAATCGATCATCATGTTTCGTTCCCTCTGGTAGTGCTTTGGATTCTTTGCCTCCCCTTATTTGAACAGGATAGTTATCCTAGTTTTGTCCATCTGGAAAAACTTCATGTGAAATCCACAGTATTCGTCACAGTATTCTTTTCTGATTTTGAAAGCGTTCTCTGTTTTCGATAAGTAGGACCTTCTGAGACACTTTCAAAAAAACTTAACAGTACTCCTTAGACAACAGTTTTTTGCATCAAGCCTGAAACACTAATTCGTTTTTTTTTTTCAAAAGTTGTATCTCGACTTGTAAATATTCTAATTTATTACGTTTCAGTTATTTTATCATATCGCGTTTTACACAAATTCACAGTGGTTAATATGAAGAACACGATATAATTTCAAACTGCTGTGATGTGGTGGCAAATATATCTACAGCAAATTTCGTGAAGCGTGACGTAGAAAAAAATGAAATACAAGACGGTAGATGGACATCAACCGACAATTTAACCGTATTTGAAAACAGGAGCAAAATCGGTGTTAATATTTTATTCGACTCCAAAAATGGCTTCGCAATATTTTTGACGGGAAACCGTATCATGTGTCCACATATTTAACATTGGTTAATATGAAGCACATAATACAGTGGATGACTGCATCGGTTTGATGCCTAATAAGTCGCAACCGAAAATTCCCTGAATCCTAATGTGAAAAAAAATTAATAAACGAAAACAACTTGAGGTGGACGATCGACGTTTGAAGCTTAATAACATTGAAGTTTTATGATAATGAAGTTTTATGATATTGAAGTTTTACAATTAAGAAGAAAAGTGTACAAAACAAAAAACTACTTTCCTAATAACTAATAAAGCTCTTCGGATATTGATAACAATTATTGAACTTTTTAAACTTAAATGATGCTTCAATTTGATAAACAACTTTGAAATTCTAAATGTCACATTTCAACCCCCATATTATTTTTAAACAAATTACACTCTACCAACATGTACAGCAGCATATTTGCGAATCATTAGTCTGACTTAAGTTCATTCCCATTGCAGAGCTTAATGCAATAAGCCGGATATTAGAATCAGAGTTCTTCAAGAAACTCATATAGAGAAAGTACGCATGTGTGAAACCTAATTTGTGTTTGAGAACATACCTAAGTAGTACTGAGATTTAAATAGCGAGCTTGATCGAAAAGAACTCATACATATTCATTACTGGAAAGAGAGCTGTACTATTCAAATAAGTTTCATATAAGATTACTCATGAAAATTTACAGGCAACACGAGTAATTTATAAAAGGACTATGTTTCGAGTTGGAAATGTGTCGATGTATTATAACTAAGTATACTATTGTTAGGTAAGAAATATTATTTTAAATATATTGTAGTTGTACCTTATGAAATGCATGAACACAGACACACACATTCACACTCACACGCACACACACACACACACATATATATATGCATTTACATATATGCATTTACATGTATATATATATATATATATATATATATATATAATCAAAATACCTCATTGTCTTACAGTTTCGTTGTAAGTAAATATTGAGAACAAGAAAGGTATTTTAAATAGGTTAGGTTATTTTACCCACAATTTGATAGCCCCTGGTTTAGACTGAAAAAACGTCGCCCCCGTCTTGCATTTCCTGCATCTGAATACAAGTATGGATCATTTTGATAGATTTGGATTTAGGCGAGAAAACTTAGTCTTCACAATTTCCCATAAGGTGGTTCTAGTTTTACAGCTAAATGCATTTTATAAGTTCGGATGATAACCACGGCGTCATGTTTTTGCTCATTCATGTTATCATCATAAACCTTTTACGGCGTTATTTTTTTCCTCGTAATGTTATTTTCCGTAGTCTCATTTAATTAAATGAACTTTGTTAAGCTTCAGTTACGGTGTTTTCCATTCCTTTAGACCAAACTGATAAGAGAAATCAGCTAAGACTGGATGTGTAACTGAGTGAGAATACACTTACATAATATAGTTTTCCGGAATCAATTTCAACCTTTTATTTATGATGTATTATTATTAAAATCAACATACTGTGTTTGTTGAAATTAAATACAACATTTATTTTACATTCACCATACCATATTTTCAACCCATAAAGTAAGTCTTTTATAGTGGCAATGTAATTTCCCAAAAACCTTTCAAAATTATTTTAGAAGTTTTAGGAATATAGTTTTAGTAACAGAAGCCTTTCAGTCATTTTTTTTGTGAGGCCTAAATGCAAAAAGATTTTAATATGAAAAGAAGACAGTATTTTGTGCGTCGTTTTCCATTTAAATTCATAAATCCTTCAAATCATGTGCAAGAGTAGAAAAAAGAAGTAAAGTGGGAAAGGCGAGAACTGTAACGGACAGTATGGGGTTGTAAACGTCACTACTTAGCTATGCATGCAAGCTAAGGTAGATGATAGGTTGCTCTCCAGCTCTAAACAGTGGTTTATACACCAGTGGCTTTTAAGTGGTGGTCCAGGAGCCAGGGTTGACTAGGAGAGTCTATAGAGTCAGCAGTGATAAAAAAGATGGTTTCATTGGTTTAAAATGACAGAGAAATTAACAGTTTTATGAAAATGGGATAAAAATATTTTTCTAATTTTTTTTTTCATATTTTAAAAATTTCTGCATTTTTTCCGAAACCTTACATTTCAAGTACGGAAAAAATCCATGTTCTTAAAAATCCATTATATATTTTCATTGACTGTGAGACGCTGTGCGCCAGCAATTTTAAAACTAGTAAAAAAAATTTTATCTTAAAATTCTCCTTAATTTTTTTTATGTTTTTATAGGTTGTTATGACTACGATTAAGTTTACTTTTACGTTAAATTGGTCATTATTATTAATTTTATTTGTAACATTTAATGAAAGTTGTATATATACGAATAATTTGTTTATTCACAAAATAAAACGCCTCTTTTGCCTTTACAAGGTTTGGTTGATAAATAGTCCCTGACGATTTTTTTTGAATAAGTGATCAGTAATCACACTAATCAACAAATGGATAGGAACTGCTTCTATACAGGGAATGATTCAGTCAGAGGACTAAACAAATAAGTTTATTAAGAAAATGAATTTAGATGTTTTCTATTAACAAAAACTATAAGATTTGTTTAATAATTTGCCCAAAATCTTTAAGGGGGCACAGACCTTGAATTTCGACGAAATGACTAATATGGTCTAATTCTAACCACAAAAACTTAGATAATATTAAAAAGTGAAATTTTCTATCTTTATAAATATAAAGTACATATCTTGAAATATGTCATATTTAAAAATGGAAGTTATAAATCTGTAAATGATTTTCAAATTAGCAGTTTAGAATTTTATATGATTAACTGGGGATTACAAATCATAATATGGAGATATATGCTTACAGAAAATAATTAATGATCAGAATACACTTGAATATATTAAACTGTAATGTAAAACCAAATAAATAGTACTAAATATTATTTAAATTAAAAATTGAGCATAAAATTGGAAAACTTCAAAAAATATTACAATTATTTACATAATTTTCCCACATAAAAAAGCATTCCAGAATTGCACATTTTTTCTGGTTTTACCTCGATTTTTTTTAAATTTAACTCTCTATATAAAGTTAGAGGGATTTGTATTCTTTTTTACTAAACTGAAGACCCTTAGAATTCAAATTAAAGACTTTATGGAAGAATAATGCCCGTTTTTAAAAAAATTCTTCAACAATACTAATATTTTTCAAAATACTCTTTCTACATTCCATATCATTTAAAATCCTAAAATTTTTAAATAGACGTTTACCGTATATATATATATATAAACATAATTGTGCATTTTTATGTATGGATTTATTTTTTTTGTTCGAAATATGTGTGGTTTCAAAGAATGATGCACAGTTTTTTGGCTTGTGTTAACATTCCTGAGAAATTTTGAAGAAATCATAAGAAAAATAATTTTGCATGGAACATTTTGAAAAAATGTTATATTTTTGAAGAATGTTTTGATAAACAGGTCGTTTTGTTCCACAATATAATTTTATTTTGAATTTTAAGTTACTTCAATGTCATAGAAAAGAATATTAATTATTCTCATTTTAGATAAAGATTATTCAAAATAAAAAAAACGAGATTGCAAGACTTTTGTCCCCTTAAACAGTGAGCATTGCTTAAATGAACGACGCCATCAAAATTTTACAATTAAAGCAGAGTTTTAATTTCCGCAGTGCTCAGGGTGCAGCACATTATTTAAGAAGTCCATTAAGCTAATTTCTAATCTAAATTCAGTCACCTTAACAGCCCTTATATCTGAATGTGGCCATCTTATATATATATATATATATATATATATATAAAGAATGAAATATTTGAATTCAAAAATGGGCTAGTACGTATTGAAACGTCCCCCTTGCCGTAAATTACTTGTCATATAAATGGAGCGTCATAAATTTTCTCTTCTGTAATAAATGAGTGATGTACTCTTTGAAATGAATGAGCAAAATTGAACTTCCCTCTCGTTTATTAAAGTTTCTGATTATCCATGTCTAATTTCGAAATCTTGGCAATCCGTTCAACCGACATTAAGCAGCGCAGCACTCTCAAGAGAATAATACAGGTTGATTAAACAGAGAAGATATGAAACGTGGTGTTATCTTAATATTGCATAATAACAGGGGGAAGCAGGTGGTTCTATTGTATTAAACAGTTAAGAGATTCGCCTTAAGGTTGGAATTGTAAACTAATGCAATCACTATTAACCACATTTAATCTTAAACGCTGATAATAGAATGCTACAGAATAATATGTCAAAACAGAAGTAATCTTGGACCAGCAGAGAACCCCGTTCCAAATATTCAGAAAAGGTCATTAAAACCGAAAGTAGCCACTGACGTGACTATTAATTCACACTGATGAATTTCATTCCATGGCATATTTTAAATACGAATAAACATTTCCGAAATAGAATTTATTTCGACTTGTTAGAAGAATTATTTTAAAGTAGGATTTTCTGGTATAAATATTTAGTCGCAATAACTGCAGTAGTAAGGTATTGTATGATGTGTGATGCCTCTTGCTAGTCATTTTTATAAATAACCTACAGTTTAATTTCTCTCAACTGAATTTCTACAGATTAGACTACATTACTTCATTTTAAAGGAATTTTGCATTCAAAATAATGCCATGCAAAAATAAATCCTTTATAACGTAGTCTTTTAATCCAGCCAAGAGACAAAGACTTTATAATATGTATTAGGTTAACCTAACAGTTCGTTAGGTTTTTAAGTAAAAATAATACGCAGATATATGATTCTCACCAATAACTTCATTGAACGACTTATGTTCACCATCTAACTCTACTACTTTCTACCATCTTTGAGACATTATCGTGATTATATCTTCTCAAAACTCACGCTGCAAAAATCTGTTATTTGCATTTTAGTTGCGTTTTTACCTTTCTTGAATAAATAAAGCGTGACGTGACAAAAATATCGCTAATTTTCTTTTCAATATTCAGTATTAAAATGGATATATGAATGTTTCCCAATTCAGGTAAGTTTTTGATTTAAATGTACGCTGGTATGTCAGCTGCCCCAATTCAATCTAGCCAAAATTGTTTCTAATGACGATGAAGACAACTAACAGCTACTTTGCGGTTCCTAAAACTGTGACCTATCTTTCGATGTAGATTAGCATTTAAATGAATTCACATTTGCATATGTTTGTTCTGCGCAGCTGCGAACAGTTTGCATTTTGACTTAAGCGGTGAACATACGTTCTGTACGTGCTTTTTGCCAGCAGGGTATAATCCCGCATTTTGGCCGTTAGACACACTCTTATTGATAGTAGTGCATAGCTACTTTTCTAATAGCTAACTTTTGTTGTGTTACTCTAAGTAATGACTATTCCTTGTTATGTCAAACTTTATCATTAGTTAAACTCGAACGGACATGTTTCTGTGTTTCTTCATGTCTGCGTAATTTGGTACAGTTCACTGAACTAAGATCGTTGCATCACACCCAATAGCTACTACAACCATCTTACTAAAATCCAAAACGAACATTTTGGCGAACCCAATATAAAGTATTAATGTGCATAATCCGAACATGATCCTTAACGATATTATTAAAAAATGTCTAATCAAGAAACAAAACGAATATTTTTTACCTTATTACGGATTTTGAAATCGTCTTGTTGGTTGATTGGTTCAGGCCTATACAGTTATCCCTCATTGGGAATTCTGATTGGGAAGAAATGCTTGAAACATTCAAATTAAATCCATTACATGCTGTAAATATGCTAATATATGCAGAGACTTAAAAAAAGTGTTACTGAAATGTAAATTCATTCTTTAAAAAACCTAATTTTTATGAAACAAAATATTTATCAAAAAAGTTTCTAAAAAGATAATTACTTCCAAGTGACTCAAAACAAAGTGCAAGTAATTTTACACATTATCATTTTTTAAATTTTTAGGCTCCTCCTTCATTTCAACAAATATTTTTTTCTTCCATGTGCATATTTTTTCCTCACCCATTCTTTATTGTATTTTAGTGCTTCGTTGGATGATTTTTTCAACGTAATATCTGATATTTTCCAACACCACTCTAATTTTATTTCGCTCATGTGGGAAAAATTTACTCAAATGATCTATATGCTACGGTAATACTATCAACAGTAGGATAATATTCTGATTTTGTTTTTGTAGATATTGTGTTTGTGAGAATTTTAATTAATTCAAATAAATATGTCTATTTTTTTAAAAATTTTATAAGGAATAATGTGATTTTAAAAAATAGAAACTCAAATTTCTACATAATATTTATTGTCTATTATCTGCCTCTTGAAATATAAAAAATTTGTAATTAAGCAAAGATTGTTCAAGTTCATTACTAACCTACTAATGAACATAATATAAATGACTTATAATTCAATTGTGTATTTACCTTAGAGAAGCGATTTAAAGTACAGCAGATATAACGCGATTTCATACAGTGCGTTAAAAAACGTGCGACAACTTTTTTTTCGTATGACGCGATTCCCGTACAACGCGCCATAGAATAGAATGCGGGTATTTCCCTCTTAATCACTTTACATGCATATATATATATATATATATATATATATATATATATATATATATATATATATATATATATATATATATATATATGCGTGTATATGTGTGTGTGTGTTTGTTTAGGATCGGCCGCCGCTGGTGCTTATGTTTTCGAGCCAGCGCCATCTGTGCACACCCCGTGAACCACTGAGAGGAGAATTGACATTAGTGGTGGCAAGACATACCATCCCAGAAGACGGTCGTCGAGATTTTTTCCGTGAACTTTACGAAGAACATGTGCATATACACACTTCAGCTAGAGTTGCCAAAGAAATAAATTATGACAAATTGTGTACAATAATCAGAAATCCAACTTTTGTTATCATTAAATTTGAAATAATTTTTTAATGCTTCTATATGGATGTTAATTTAATTTTTAACTTACTACTGTTTCCAATTGCAGAATTTTGATTTTTAATTTCTTATACGGAGAGAAAGAAAACTTTTTTACACACAATTTAGTTCTAATCTTATGCATCTTTCTTTAAAAATTTTATTAATGTTTTTAACTTTATTGTTATTATTTTTCAATTGGTTTGTTATAAGTATACCCTTTTTTTATTCATTTTAATTTTTTTACTGCATGACTCGTAATGTCACTACTGTAATCTATTGCACTGATTTACTTTCACAAATGCATCAAAATTTTCTTCCGCTTAAAGCTTCGTGAATAAATCAAAGACATAGTTCTTTGCGTACACTGCTGAAATCCATTTCATTATTCTCACTAATGATATTCGGACGCCTACATACTTTATAAATCTCTACGATGTTTTCCATCATTTTTGCAAAAAGATATGTCTCTGCGAAGGAATTATGAGATTAATTGATATTAATAAATGCACTGTGAATTATACAAAATATGAGTATAAACGAGTATTTACTAAGATATGTCCAATTAAGGGATAAAATGTTTAATACTTTAATAATTATGAATATAGTTACAACTATTTAATGCCTTGCGTAGGCAGGCTTCTATTAGAGGTGTGGGTAATTGGCGTCATGGATTGATAAATATGAGTAGACTACCATGGGCGTAGACTACCAATTCAGCAAAGATCACTGGCTTTTTATCTGGAAAATGTGTAAAGATGATACTTAAGTGTTTTCCTGTCTTCACTTGATATCTTACGATGCAATTTTATCTTGTAGCAATAAAATTGCGATTGACTGCTTTGTCCCCACTAGATTGCGAAAGCTTTAGCAACCAGTTGAATTAACAGTAAGAAAATTTACAAAATTTCCTCAGAGGAATCTGTTTAATTAAGCCTAAAAGGCAGAATTATCCTCAAAATACAATAATTGTGAATTGCTGAATTCTTTAGCATTTGAGATATTTAATTTCAAAAATCATCGCCATCGATCATAAATGACCAGTAGTTATTATGTTCAATGTTATCCAGTGAATTACTTTCAACAGATCTTTCTTTGTACGAAGTATTCAATGATATCGTCAGAAATTTCGGTACTTTCCCATTATACCGACCCTTCGGCAATGTCCGGCGACAGATCACCAATTATAATACCACAAGGTCACAAATTCAAGATATTAAATTAATAAAAGATAATACGCACATTTTTATCACATCACATATATTTTTAAAACTAATTTATAAATATCGATAACTACAATTTTATTTTCGGTGGCATAATTTTCGAAATTCCTTTCAACATTGTTTCAAAAGGATCTTCGTTCAAAGTGTGCCTTTACATGAACTTCTATGGGGCGCGGTAGCCCGGTTGGCAAGAGCAGCGGGCCAGTGATCTGAACGTCCCTGGTTCGAGGCTCGTCGCTGCAAATCTACCGCCGTGTTCACTAATGGTGGCTGGGGCACGTAAAATAGGGCGTGGCTACAATGTCCTCCATGTTCTCAAATTTACCTCTGGAGGTGCGGGGTCAAGTGTTCCGATCTCGTCACTTGGCTCGGTTCAAAATTACGGGACCGGTCATTTAGCCAAGTCGGACTCCGACCCTTGCGGTGCTATTAAAAACCGGAGCCGCACCTTCATCGCCCATAGCCTTCGGGACTTGACCTGATGTTACATATCGGTCAAGGGGCATCAGCTACAACAACACCAACAACATGAACTTCTACGAGGTACGATTCTAAATGTGCTTTGTTCATTCCCCGTTGTTGTTTGTTACTTGCACATGAACCCTACAGCCTTTCGATGTTTTAGCTATGGACGCCAGTTTGGAAATCTACAAATTGCTATTTACGATTAACAGTCAAATAAATGTACGCACCCCGCGTTATCGAGATCTTTTTTTTTCTTTGTGTGTGTACCCTCTCCGGCAATCTGTGTAGACAATAGTACCACCATTAAATGTAAAAATGTAAATAGAGTTATTTACATTTAACAACGCATTCACTTTGGGTATATTTATTATTATCTTAACGTACACTGCTGGCCACCCAAATTGCAACACCAAGAAAGACAAGAGATATCACAACAAAATTTATTTTGTAGATAACATGTTGAATAAGTATCAAATGATTAAATTTATAGACGGTAGGCCACTATCCTTCCTCTGTCGAACTCGGATACTTGATCAAAAGATGATCGCTGTTTTCGACGAGGCATAATTGATCGTTTTTTTTGAAAAAACCACAAGAAAAACACAATTACCGAACTTGAAATCGTCGAAATCTCCAAGCCATAAATAGCGCTTTGAAGTGGCGCCACAGGCGCGCGTGATGTGCGTCTGCTCTGAAATTCTAATCATTTGCATATCTCACCTCCGCTAATGCATGTTGTAAATTTCATGTTATTTGCATGTTTCCTTCAGGGTGTTGCATTTACAGTGGCCAGCAGTGTATTTTCACTATAGACAGTGCCTTGTAAAATGTAGTAGCCCAGTCAAAATAGGTTTTATGGCTAAAAAAAATATGAAAGTTTTGAAATTTGGTGGAGATGTTTGTTTAGGCATGCTAATGAACATACTAAAAGTCCCCACAGATCAGACTTGAGCTTTCGCCGCCATCTTGGAAAGTGTGTACACTTTTTTGGTTTTTTGGAAATAACTTTAAAAATATTGTATTTATAAAAAATAATTAAATACAAAAATTAAAGAGCATTAAATTATGAACAAAAATCATTCATAACATTTTTTTATATGTATAACAGGAACAAAGATAATTGACTTTGAAAAGAGCGCACTATCACACCTGGGACGCGCAAGCGCGGTTCCCCATCGAAGTGGGGGTAAACACCCGCGCATGTGCATACCATAATTAGCCAAATTAGTTTTACACTAAATGGGAAGGTTTTTTGTATTTTTTCAAATAACTAGGGAAATATTAACTTTACGTAAAAAAAGTTTATTTCAAAAATTAAAAAACATTAAATTATGTACAAAAACGATTTTATACATTTTTATCGTAAACCTAACAGGAACGAAGGTATTGACTATAAACTGCGAGTTGATAATGGAGGTAGCTTCAAAGTCTCGTTACAGGCACTCTTCCTTGAATTTCTAACCTCTCCCACATTTCGGCATTCTTTAAACACAAGAAAATAGACTTTAATGTTTTTGGCTATGTAGATAATTAATCATTATTAATTTTATACATGAATGTAGTAAACTTGGGGGTATTCACTATCAGATTTCCATTGCGAATAATTATTCAAGCTTACCTACTTCAGGATTTACGTGCTTTTTTCGGTACGGGATTCTCCCCTTCGTCAGGCATGTATAGATCGTCTATGGATCCACTAGCATCGGCCCATTCATCAACTTCTTTCATTCGATCGTCATCATCAACAGGGCTGATGCCATTCTGACATACCCCATTGCAATTATTGCAGGCCGTTGTGCAGTTGATGCCTGCTTTCCGACATCCGCATCTTACTTTATTGTCAGTCTTACAGTTGCAAAATACCATGTTTAAAACTGAATCGGGAGCTACTGCATCCATAGTTGTGATGGGCACAAGAATTTTCTCTTGACGCTTCCAGCCCCACAGGCAGTTGGGCCTTTCTTTTTCAGGTGCTCCAAAGTCTTCCTCATTTTAATTTCGATGGCTCGTATTTGAGTGTATGCGTTTAAGGTTTTCTTGCGACGGTGGTTCAGTAGCAAAATCTCGAAACAACTCACGGATATTTTTACATTTCAAATCCGATTTGTCCATGCCGTCAAAAATTATTTTTGCTAAAGCTGTTTGGGTCAATAAATGAGCTCGGACTGCCCTAGCGTATGCATGGCCAGGCAACATTTTTTCTACTGACGTAGGTGCATAAATCAAAGTTAGTATTTCTTTCAACCCACTTCCAGCCATTATGTACCCCATGCAGCCTATGAATGACATTAAAAGATGGAATCCACCAAGCCTCACAATACAACTTGATAATAATGGATTGGATGTTGCTGCGACTATCTCTCGAGCTTTAATATACAGTGGTTGGTCAAACGTGAGTATGCAAGACTTTTGGTGCATTTTAACACACTGCTGGGCGGCATATTTCAGCACAGTGAAAATGGTGTCATACTTTCTTGGTGGTAAATTAACAAAAGGAAGGGGTATTACTTTGGTCTTTTTACAAGGCTGGTTTCAGGTTATACAATGGAAAAATCCTTTCCATTCAGGTATCTGTGGAAGACCTAACCACTTAGCACACATCCAGGAGATATCAGATGGTTTAGGCAGTGGTAAATCTTCCGCTGAAGGATTTAAGACATTAAAATCTTCGATAGTAATTGTTTGTAACCCAGGCCCTCGAAAATTTTCAAACGTTTCTAGAGAAATGATTCCCATTTTGCCTACGGTCGATGCGAATGTAAGTTCGGTTAATTTTTTTATCTTCGTCCCGGGTTCCACTGCTGACGCTGGAGTAAAACAAGCAATGTCCCCCCACGCTATGAAACGTATTCAGGCCATCGATTGTCGACACATTGAAATCTGCATTGTCAAATACGAATTGGCAGAATGATCCCTCGTGCATTTGGGGTTGCGGATAATTTATGGCTGACATCTCAAGTGTTTGGTCTTCATAGTAAGAAGAACAAAATCCCAAATTTGAGAGCATTGTTATTAAATTCTTGGAACAGAACGTTTTGTACAAAAATAAATCAAGACCATTGAGCAGAGGAGACATAAATGATCGTGGCCTTAGGGCTGATATAATGACGTGAGCTATTGAAGTGACTTTTTTCCGCCTTAGCAGTCTTTTTTTTTAATAATCATGTGCTCCAAAAAAGGTTTTAGGCTTTCTGGAATTCCCTTGTTCACATCTCTGAAAAAATTATCACTTGGAGGGTAGCAATGAATGTCATAAACTGGTGTCTGGATATCTTCTTTTATTATGGCTGCAGCAGTTTGTACTATTCGTAGACGCTCCTCACGATCATTTCGTATCATTTTGTCGTACCAAGAGTCTCATAAGACTTTCATTCCAGTATTACGTAAACATATGACAGTAACTTTTTTGGAGTTTGAAGCAAAAATAATGCCATCCCCGTATTTTTGTTTCAACTTATTTCTCAAAGTGATGTCGTCTGGAACTAGCCCTGTAATTTGAGATTTGAGTTCAGGTAGTGAGAATTGACAGTCGTCATTATTATCAAGGAAGAAGGATATTTCGTCTACAGCTGCTGAGGCGTAATCCCACTCAGGCCGCCCTCTCTTTCTGATTGGTGCAGTGTGTAGAAAAAAAAGTCATGAAGTAATCTTGGTGATAAATCGCATCAGCTGCAACTAAATCAGCAACGTTTATTATACAACACTGAACTTCCTCTCCCCACTGGTCATGTCTATTCTCTGCAGCTTCAAGAACTTTGTGTTTCATTTCGAGACTCGTAACTTCGTATATAGTTCTTCGTCTATCAGTTGGTTTTTTCTTTTGTCTTGCTTTGAATTCTTTTTCTATCACTATCGTACAAAAGAAACATTTTGTTCGAAAATCGAACTGAGGTAAAAAAGATCGTAAACTTACCGCGCGCTCTTCACTTTGGGATGTTGACGCGATTTCTGCATTTCTTTTTAAATCAACTTTTATATTTCCTGGTCTGGTATAATTTCTCCGACACAACGAATAAACCAAAACAAATTTTAAATGTTCCAACTGTTCATGCTTATTCTCTTTTCTTTGGACACTAGCTCTCTTTAAAGCGTCGATCCCCTTTTCTCCTACATTCACGAAATCATCATTTGACATTAATTTTTTACTTATAAAACATAGTTCCGTATCAGCCATTGTTCACAGACGCACACGGAACGGTGACTAACTATTAACTGGCTAGGAAAATACTAGGGTAAGACCGATTTGGCGCCTTACGGTATGCACATGCACGTGTCTTCCAGCCATCGAGATGGGCACCCACGCATGCGCGTCCCTGGTGTAATAGTGCGCTCATTCCAAAGTCAATTATCTTTGTTCGTGTAAGACTTAAAAAAATATAATATATGTTTTTTGTGCATTGTTTTTTTGTAGAAGCTACCTCCATTATCAACGCGCATTTTATAGTCAATATCTTCGTTCCTGTTAGGTTTACGACAAAAATGTATAAAATCGTTTTTGTACATAATTTAATGTTTTTTAATTTTTAAAATAAACTTTTTTTACGTAAAGTTAATATTTCCCTAGTTATTTGAAAAAATACAAAAAACCTTCCCATTTAGTGTAAAACTAATTTGGCTAATTATGGTATGCACATGCACGGGTATCTCCCCCCACCACGATGGGGAACCGCGCTTGAGCGTCCCAGGTGTGATAGTGCTCTCTTTTCAAAGTGAATTATCTTTGTTCCTGTTAGACATATAACAAAATGTTATGAATGATTTTTGTTCATAATTTAATGCTCTTTAATTTTTGTATTTAATTATTTTATATAAATACAATATTTTTAAAGTTATTTCCAAAAAACCAAAAAAGTGTACACACTTTCCAAGATGGCGGCGAAAGCTCAAGTCTGATCGGTGGGTTACTTTTAGTATGTTCATTAGCATGCCTAAACAAACATCTCCACCAAATTTCAAAACTTTCATATTTTTTTTAGCCATTCTTCAAAATCGGGTCTATTTTGACTGGGGTATAGTTGTTCCAGAGATTTATCCCGGATTTCGCAAGAGTTGGCTGCCTTGGAGACAGGTCAATGGAATGGAAAATTAACCGGCTTTTCCGTGCCAAGAGGTTGGCGATGGGAAGGTATAATAGGAAAGTACCGAAATTTCCATACCTACCATTGCACTGAAAGTCATTCAAGAGTAGTCAGTTTTTAAAAACTGTGACTGAAATTACAACTTTAATTTAGATGGCACGTTTGTTGTGAGTAGGATAAACCTGTATTATGAGTTCTATTATTATATGAGGTCTATTATTATAGCTTTCAGATCTATTGGAAAATTTCTAAGTTAGCTGTTCTGAAGTTGTCCCCGTAGAAGTAAGAAAGACACTTAGAAATTTGCTTTTTATTATTATTATTGATCATACATATGCTTAAAACTGATTTTACATCATTTTCCCACTTGTGTGTTAACCTTTAGCTTACGGGGACCCATTTTTCCGATTCCCTCTTTAGAACGGGAAATTTCCTATCCCCATTGTAAGGACGGCCATTAAGGGGTTTATATATATATATATATATATATATATATATATATATATATATACACATATATTTATATATATGTATATATATATGCATACACACACACATTTTTGGGTCAGTATTCTTGGATTATATGATATCCCACCCCGTAAGGAAAAGGTTAAATGCTGGTTTATTACTATGGGTAATTTTATGTCTCACAAGGGTATAGCAGATTTTACAAAGGTTGCCATCAAAGTCAATAGACTTTTTAATTCAAAAAACCAATCGAATAATTTAAAAAAAAATTAAACTTCATCTCAGACGTAATAACATAAATAGCATAGCGTAAAGACTAACGAAGAATGGCTGACATGACACGCGTATAATATTGTCGACAATATCTTGTACGGACCTGCTTGTGAAAAACAAATCCCTTCAAGTGTACCCTCTTAGAGAAACGAGTGAATAAAAATACATCATATAGGATGCAATTAAAATTTTTGATCTCTCGTTACGCAAGAGGCAAGTGTGTCAGACATCGCTGGAAATTGCTTTTACGGCGTAGATAATGAAACAAGGTAATGATACTTTGGAGAAACAAGGCATTTTACTTGCTTGTTCAGTTGTTACGAGGGATATTGCATGTAGTTCATGGCAACTGTAATTGCAATTAAAATTCCATCTCTTTCATCATTGCCTTAGCAACAGCTTTCCCGATTGCAGAGTAATATATTAAGTTCACCCCTTTGCTTTCTCATGTGAGTATAATGACTTATGTTCACATATAACGTGTTCCAAAAAGGATAAAGTAATTTATTATTATTAAATACTGAGTTGAGTGTAGTGCGGGATCATTTTAGTGCTGTATTCGTGCTTTACATTTAAGTTTCAAAGGCATTAGGACAAGAAATAAAACTTTTTAGAATTCATGTCCAGGAGCATTTTGCATGAAATTCATAGCGATATATATATATATATATATATATATATATATATATATATATATATATATCCGAAATCCACTATGTAATATACCCATTACATCAAGTCCTTAAATTATAACCTGAAAGGAAAAACTAGCTCATATTTACATGGCTGGAGCTATGGAAGTAGTCAGGTCGAATGGTTTATTAGAGCGACAAAAGTACAACCCTCCGTACCAGAACAACGACTCAGAAGTAATATAACCTTTCAACATTAAACATGAGAGAGAGACGTAGACCATGTTACTTTTATTTGTAGGGTCAGCATATTTTGGGGTTCGCGATGGTAACCCACTCCTGAATTTGGAGATGTACACGTTTAGAAAGGCAAACGCTTGCGATTCATGTGAAGTTCTGAGGCTAAGGGTTTTAAAGAGATAAATTCATATTACTGATGACCGGCTTTAAGAAAGACAGTTTAAGTGCTCAAATGGATGGCGTGATACTTAAGATTATTACACACACACACACATATATATATATATATATATATATATATATATATATATATATATGGTTATATATATATATATATATATAACCATAGACTCAAAGTTTCATCGAGTTAACTTTTAATATGTTGGTATGATACAGAGCACTCTGTACAATTACCGGATCATGATACAAATAATCATATGGATGAGTTTAATTGATGTAAGTGGGGACACACTTGTAATGTGTGGTAAAATATTATAGCTGTTATAAGGAATAACCTAGTAATACAAAATGCTCTAAAGGTATAGAACAAAATTAAATCCCAAATCTCACCCAATCTCATTAGCATGCAAAGTAGTTAATTATTTCGAGGTCTAATAAGATTTTGAATAAGACAAAACCATCAACGAGTAGATGGAAAGTGATGACCTTTAATTAACTACCTATCAGTATCACCTATTAACTTACTTTTTCTAAAATGAGACGTCAGTATATATTACTTACTTCATTGAATTTAAACCATTTATGTTCCTATTACCTCACAAATGGTGTGTAATTTTTACACCTTTTCTATTCCGTAAGCAAACAAGTAGTCCAATCAATTAATGCATTGTGCAGTGCATGGAATATGCGAGGATTTTTGACTTCAGGACTTTGTTAGGAGTAGTTAGTAGTTAAACATATTAAAAGTCCTCACCCCTGGGGGGTGAGCTAAAGGGGGGGGGGGAAGATCCCATTTTTTGGTTTTTCTCTTAAATCTCGGAAACGGTCCACTGTAAAAAAAAATGTTAAATATAAAAATGAAAACTATTTAATTTTCCTATAAAATTGTAAATATACATATTTGTCGATTCCCCAAGGGTTTTCGAGATATAGAGTAAGTATGCCTAATATGAGACCTTGCCTAATATGAGACCCCAGCTTACAGGACGTATCAAGGGCTTCCTCCTGGCGACTGGAGCGTAAAACAGTAGTCTATTGCATCATTCGTAATCGGTGAGTCATTCGAGTGTTTTCAAGCACATACAAATGTGCAGTATTATTTTCCTAAATGTGTGCTCGTCGACTTTTTTACATCACAATTTTTATTGGCTGTTTTCACCTTCAACGTAAGATTCTTATTAAAACTGTTAGTATTGGATAGGTAGCTATAAATGTGGAGTGTAAACACGCCTGTTTGTTTTTAAGCTAACGTCAATCCTAACCTAAAAAATTCGCTGATGTGTTCAACAACATGGTCTTGCCCAATATGAGACCCCAAAAATGCCTAATATGAGATATTCAAACCAATTTCAAACCAGTTCTTAGTGACTCCTGAAGAAATAAATCCCTTGCCTACGTTACCTGATAAAAACACATCGAAACCAAGTAGGGCCCGCAAAGCCAATATTATCACATCATCGCCCTATAAAAATAAATTGATTGATAGCACTAATAAAAGAACTGCAGCATATTCGAAAAAAAAATTCCTACAAGAAAAAGAAAAGGAATAGACCTACAAGATATGAAATCAAAGGATAAAAGAGGAAAAGGAGATCAAGATAAAAAGAAAAGGACAAGGAAACAACAACGGGAAAAGGAAAAGGGGGTCCCTAGAGGAATTGGAAAATTAAGGATGGATGAAAATACAACACTAGTTAAAAAACAGCGAACGAATAAGCTTAATTATAGCTATGATGATCTCAACTCAATTGAAGATGATAAAAATCTTTCTCTCCGTGACAGCAGTGATGATAGCATTGATGAAAACGACGCTGAATGCCTTTTTTGTGGTTGTTTATTTTCAGAAAACAAACGGGGAGAGCAGGGGTGTTAATGTATAAGGTGTTTCATGTGGGCCCATGAAGATTGTGGAGCTGACAAACTTTTTATTTGTAAGCAATGTGAAAAGTTTGAATCTTAAAACAAAAAGTAAACAAAACCTGTAGTGTAAACCAACTAATTTGTTTAAAATGTCACTTTTCTTTTTCATCTATTAGTGTATATAGGTAACTGTTATCAAATTATTGTGTACAGTTTTGTTTATACGAACTTTTCAGTAATTCTAATTCATATTTAGAGTTGTAAAATGGGGGTCTCATATTAGGACTACTTTTTTCAGACCCAAAAAATGAAACACTTTCGTTTATAATTTCATACAAGAAATTTGTAAGGTTATTTTCAATTTCCTGTCATTGTTATATGTAGTAAATTATATGTATTAAAATGATATCAAGTTGGTACTATAATCCCTCACTTACTTTCCTAGTTATATATGAAAATGAAAAGGAGTCTCATATTCGGCATACTTACTATAAGTTATTAAAATCGATAATTTTCGAAAAAATCATTTTTACCTCACTCTTTTTGTCACACATTTGCTTCTAGTGCCTCCAACGATCGTTTCACAGAAAAAAACGATCACAGACGAAGTTATAGAACATTAAATTTCCTTCAATTTGATATTGACTTTTGCCACTATCTTCAACCAATCAAAAGTTATAATATTTCTAACATGTACGCTCAATTTCGATGTTCCTCTAGAAATGAGTATATTGAGAGCCAGTTGCATTTTAAATGCTGTAACTTGCTATCATGATGAATACCAACAATTTAACAATCGAAAACAGGTAATTGCAATTGAAACACAACACATTTTTATAATTATATCTTTTATAATATTATTACGAGTCATATAATGAAACTATTTACATGGACTGATAGTAATTCTAAAATGAAAAAAAATGTGAATTCAAGGCAAGATCTTGGTTTCTTTTAGGCGGAAGTGTCGAGGCTCATTCATCTTCGTCAGCAGTGGATACGTCGTCCAAGGAGATTGGTAGAGTATCGATGTCGTCGTCATCACCTTCTTCCTGAATTAATATTGCGACTCCGTTGTTGCAATTGTCCTTGCAATTCATTCATGTGACAGAGCAGTTCAATGATGTTTTCTACAACCACACCTGCCATTGTCACATCCTTTCGTTCATCGACAAAAAAAACATCTTCAAGTTTCGTCAGGGGCAGCATCCAATTATGAGAGTTTCGGAACTAGTTGGTCATTCCTCCTCTCCCAGCCCCAATTCGGCGCCCCACCATTAGGTTCCTCCCCTAAAAACAGGTGTACTTGGTGGTACGTCCGGAATGCATGCTGCTTAACAGCTCCTTCAGTTGGAGGGAGAATTGAGAGAGCAGGCTTTATGTTTGCAGCTGCTTTGATAAATGATTGTAGCGGAACTTGTTGAGGATTTTTCTGTGGCCAGAGCGCCATACTCTGGGAGAGTACTCATGATCCCAGCTGTCTCAATGGAGTCAGGGGAAGAAGAACCGCTGGCAAATACCTTAGGTGCACGTTGTATGATTTTGGACTTCTAGTACATTTTGACAAAACCCACTTTACTCTTGCGATACGCTGCGGATGTTGTGTCACAGCCTGTGAATGCATGTAAGAATAACAAATAGGCATTGTCTTTCATTTTCAACTCCTGCTTCAGCTGTTGTGAGGAATATACACTCGTCTTGACCTTTCCACTTCCAGGTTTTACCAGAAGAATGTCGCGATCAGTTGGGGTTTTGGCTACCAATAGTTCAGCCAAGTCGACGTCCACTCCAATAACAGCAACCGAGGAATTCTGCGATTTGTTGATAGCTGTCTTCATAATATCAATGTCAGCACCTGAAGCTTGGAACGTATTTATCCCATTTTTCTGCAGCTGCATCATCAGCGGGTTTATCAGCTGACTCTTATTATGAAAGTTGGAAAGGAAATCTTGTTTGACTTTAATGTCACTTTCCAAACTGACATTTATGTCCACACATTTCCTGAGTCAATATCGTCGAGTCTGTTCAGCTGCTTTTGAGCTCTCTGATGTGTCAGTGTACCCATCAAAAGCAACTGTACAACCTCTCCCATGAAAATGGGTCTTCTGGAATCTAACATAATAGTTGATACAGTTGTCTCTTTTGGCCAAACAACTTTGTGGACTAGGAATCCCCCATCAACAACAAATTCAAAGGTAGTTATCAAGGTCCTTATCAATTTGCTTAAACAGTGTGTATAGTGCTGACTTTCTGCACTTCCTCATTCCACTTTCGTTCAAGAATGCCAGGGGGTAGGGAGTCAGTTCATATTACATATAATTCTTCAAATCCTCGTCCGATTTCTTGGTAATGGACATTCGCTGAAAAAGCAAGAATGGATCCGCAACAATTTTTTCATTGTCAACCTTGATTGTCGAATTCATTGAGGAAAGATGAAGTGCGCGATCTTTCCATGACAGTTTAGTATTTGGGAACGGCAAGTTTTTCATTTTTGCAATTACTCGTTGGCCAATTGTAACTGCATCCTAACATAATCTTGTATCATCTCCCACGACTCCTGTCGCTATTGACATGATATTCTCGGTCTTCAGAAAAGGAGTGTTATTATCAGACCATCTTGTATCCTTGCCAATGTCACTTGCGTCTCGACTTTGGAGAGCTTCTCTAAAATCCTTGTGCTGCTCTCTGAATGAAAACAAAACACCACAATATTCTTCGAATGGAGCACACATGTCTTGAGTTTAAGTCATCCCAATTACCCATTTACTGAGAGCACTATCTGTCATACCTCTACCACGGGTCATGCCATTTCGGCTTGAGAATGATCACATCAAGGTTGTCTCGATGGTCTTGTCTGACCACATGCCTCACCAGAACCAGTAATTTCTTCTCATAGTGAAGTAACATTTATTCACGAACTTCTCGTACTCCTGTGGTGTCAATAGAGTAGAGAGGCTTCCCATATCCTGTACATATAAGTGGTAAGACATGACATACGGGAAGTGTCCAGCAGCGTGAAAATAGGGTATCATTTGCTTACAGCACTTCACAAGAAAAATCGCTAGCAAGTAGCAAGAAGCAAAGTGAGCAAGAAAATCGCTAGACATCTCTGCATGGATGTACTCTTTTATCAAATTCACCATTTTGAAGTACTGGATCCATAGCATTTCAGTGAGTCCATTGTTGCCGATCCTGTCCATCGCTTCTCCAAATTTTTAGCCATTGATTTGAGTAATTTGCTTTGGTTCAAAGAATTCAGTGAGGGAGGCTCGGAGAAGAAATCTGACGTAAGGGTGTTGACTCATGTCTGCTCTTCCTCTGAGAGTTCGTCTAATATCATGTTTGACAAGGTATTTTCAACAGGAAAATCACCCCTCACTACTCTGGAAAAGGCGTGTCCATTCATTAATTTTCAAGAATTATTTATGATAATATTAAATTAAATTTTTATCATTGTTTTTAAATAATAATTTTGATTCATTGAATTTCAAGAATTGCATTTTTAGAATTAATTTAAATGTATTAATTATGTATGTTATTTTATATTTAAGTGTTGTAAAACGAAATAGTGAAAATAATTATCAAGAAAATAACTGGAAATAAAATGGTGGAAGGGTCTGGAACGGGCGGCCGGTGCCTTCAAAGAAGATAAGAACGTAACAGAAGAAAGGGGGAAGATTTTAGTCTGTCGGAGCTCTTTTGATATGGAGGGGGGAGCTTGAAATATTCTCGAACTTTCTACACTACCACCATTAGTTGTTATTAATCAACTTCACCTAATAAAAACAGTACAATAATAAAAGCTATTATTATAAAAAAGTGTTGTGTTTCAATTGTAATTACCTTATTTCCATTGCTAAAATGTTATTATTCATCATGATAGCAAGTTACAGCAGTTAAACGCAACAGACCCTCACATACTCATTTCTAGAACAACATAGAAATTGAGCGTACATGTTAGAAATACTATAAACTTTTGATTGGTTGAAGATAAAATGGCAAAAGTCAATATGAAATTTAAGGAATTTAATGCTCTACAACTTCGTCTTTGACAATTTTTCTAGGAAACGATCATGGGAGGCACTAAAGCAAATGTTTGACAAAAGAGTGAGGTAAAAATGATTTTTTAGAAAACAATCGATTTTCATAACGTAGATATATCTCGAAAACCTCTGGGATTTTGACAAATATCTATATTTACAATTTTATAGGACATTTTATTAGCTTTCATGTTTATATTTAACATTTTCTCTACAGTGCACCGTTTCCGAGATATTAGTGAAAAACCAAACAATGGGACCTTTCCACCCCCCTCCACCCATTACCTAACACTCCAGGACCGGGGAACTTTAGTATGTTTACCTAATATCTACTCCTAACAAAGTCTTGAAGTCGAAAATTCTCGCATATTCCATGCACTCTACACGCCTCTGTTCAGCACTCATTGATTGGACTAAAGTACCGTAACTTCTTTTAGTGCGCGTATGTCCTTTGACATTATTACCTCGTTTTGCTGTATCCTTGACATAATGAATAACAACATCAATGAACAGTATTCAACTGGCGGTACAATAGTTGAGAGTTTTTATAGGAATATTTAAACTATAATATTTTCGGCTTATTAATAAACTTTCTGACATCTCGAAAACGATGTACAACTCATGGACAAAAAAATTAGCGCACCAAGAAGGAGTCATCAAAATGAAACGAAATTTTACATACGTAATGACTACTTGATATAAGTAAAATGATAAGAAAATCAAAGAAAAAGGATAATTTATTTCAGAGAAAAGGCAAAAGAACAGAAGAGTTAATACTCCGTTGGACCCCCTCTAGCGCGAATGCACGATGCGATACGATCGGGCATTGAGTCATACAAGTTCTGTATGATGTCTTGAGACATTTCGTTCCATATTTGCTGTAACCTTGCCTCTAGTTCGTTCAAACTCGTGGGATGCCCAACTCGTCGTCCCAAATGATCCCAGATATGCTCGATTGGAGACAAATCTGGGGATCGGACAGGCCAAGGAAGGGTAGTAACAGTGCGGAGGACACTCTTGTGACACCCTTGCCGTATGATGCCGAGCATTGTCTTGTTGAAAAATGGCTCCTGGCAGCCGTTGCATGAGTGGCAACACATGTGGTTACAGGATTTCATGAACATACCACTGGGCTGTCATGGTGCCACGGAACAATACTAGGGGTGACCATGTATTGTAGGCAATGGCACCCCATACCATCACACCAGCTGTGGGAGCGATGTCTCGCTGTACACCAAAGGCAGGATTGAAGCGTTCACCACGGGTCTCCACACACGAACACGATTGTCATCACTGCCGAGATTGAATCTGGATTCGTCGCTAAAGACGACCTGTTCCATTCCGCTGCAGTCCAGTTTCCTCGTGTGCGGCAAAACTCCAAACGGAAGGCGTCGATGGGTGGGCGTCAAGGGCAGCACACGTAATGGGCGCCGCGATACCAACTGTCCTTCAGCCAGGCGCCTTCGTATGGTTCGAGAAGACACAGAGGCTCCTAGTGAAGGTGCTACCTGTGCCTGGATGGCGGCCGATAAAGCAATTGGCTGTACGCGTGCATTTCTTACGATGTGGCGGTCTTCTCGACGACTGGTCTGTCGAGGGCGTCCTGAGCCTGGTCTTCGTGTACATGAATCTCTCGGGTCCACTGTCCCAAACACCTCCTCACAACACAATCAGAGCGGCCTAATTGACGAGCTACTCGCCTAGCTGACCACCCAGCTTCCATCATCTCGACGATTCTCCCCTCTCAAACTGCGACAATTGCTTATATTGTCTTCGAACACGGCGTAATGGCATGTCTATCTCAGCTCTTCCTTTGTAAATGATTCAGCACACTCAAACAAACTTTGGTTACCTGTTTTGTACTCCACAGAGTTTTGATGTTCAACGCCCTCTACCGGCTACACGTATGCGCAATCACGCTGCATTTCTAATCATTTGCATATCTCCTCGACATGTACCTTCATTGCAAGTTTCGTTATGATCCCGCAATTATTTCTTGGTGCGCTATTTTTTTGTCTATGAGTGTATTTCCCCTTATCCAAAAGTGCAAAGTATCAAAGAATAGATGAAGTTAGTTCTAAACTAATGCTTTTAAAAGTCGGTAAATATTGTTGTCAAAGAATATGTAATACAGTTCTCCCTTCTGTATGCAAAAGCATTTTGACGATGATAGGTTTTGATAAGTTCCCTTCTTAAAACGTTTCCCTGCAATTTACAACTTTTGTGGATTTATAACATTTGGATCATTTCGTAGATGAGATAAAAATTATACCTTGATAGGTATACTTTGTATTGTTGAGCAACGCAAATTTATTTTTATTACAGCATTACCTTTAAAGAGTTACATTGTTTTGAAATACAAGATTTTAGGGCTATCACGTTTACCATCACAGATATGAGATAATGAGAAAAATCTGTATTTTTGGGATTAAAATTTTAATCCAGACAACGCTTCAATTTGATGAACATTTCTCCTCATACATTACTATTTTGTTTTTTAAAAAAGGAACTGCAACGCTTGAAATTTTTCTAGAAACTTAATATCCCTAAGATGTTTTGAAGAGCTGCTATTTTTTGACATATTGTGAAGAACTTAAATCTTTTGAAAGAAAATAAAATGTGATTTATAAATTTATAGACGTTCGTGTTAAGTTTAGAGGCGTTCGTGTTAAATTTAGAGGAGTTCGTGTTAAATATGTGACGCCATTTTTTTAAGGGCATTTACTGACCCAAGGATTACTGCAAGGGCGTGTCACTTCAGGTCTTTTGCCTTGTCTCCTATCGTAAGATATTTAACTTAACTCTAATTTCGATTCTTGTACCCTGAAGACATATGCCTGCTCTAATGTGTTTGTGAATCATTAACTGTTTCTTTTTGAAGTAATTATTAAATGTGTGCAAAGTTTTGACTAGCTCTCCCTGAAGTCACATAACTTTCAATTGGGCCTTTGTACGAGGTAAGTTAGACGTAATGATAAAAAAAAATCTTTAATTTATTATGTATTCGAGTATCGATGGAATATCATACTTGTCCAATGTGATTGCACGATGCGGCAGTTGTTACTGAGCTGTTGTGGCATTAAAACGGTGTTTTCAGTTTTAAAACTGATGTAGCGTATTTTATAAGTTTTTATAGTGATATCTTTTAGTGATTTTACCTCTATAACCGTTAACTACGGTTGAATACATAGTTTGCCAATGCAGGACACATGTCAGTGACGGCATTTGCACTTTAACCGCGATAATCGTTGGTTGCTTTCCATGGGGGAACGTTATAGATCAGAGGTTCCCAATCTTATTTGGCCAATCCCCCCACTTTTCTAAAAGAAAAATTTCTGACCTCCCCCCTGCAATTTTCCCCTCTTAATCTAAGAAAGAGATGCAGTGATAAATTTACTACCTTTTTTGTATATATATTTCTAACCTATGTCCTTCAACATGGTAAAGAAGATACCCTTGAAGCTTGAAATTGCATAATTATGTATTAAAACCCATCATAGTAGCATTCGCAATACACACGCACACAAAATGAAGATAACGAAGGATACTATTAAAATAAAAATTACAAAGACTTTAAAACTAATCTTAATGAGAAGGTCCGCTGCTATAATTTAATTAACGTTCTACACAATATTTGTCAGGAGCATTTTTAAACCATCACGATTAGCTATTTGTAGTCTGTTTTTGTTTATAGAATGCAGATTGCGGCTATACGGAACCCGTATTCTACTCAATAGGATGTAGGAAATGCAGTCAAAAACTTTTGTACTATAGCCTACAATCCAGGATAAAGTATCAGTATTGAGATTGAGATGAGATTGAGAGCCCTTCTACTAAGTCTTTGAGCACCCTGGATCTTCTCAGCGCCCACCAGGGGGCGGTACCATCCCCGTTGGGAACCACTGGAATAGATGAACCAACTCCATTCCCTCGAGCCATCTCAATTTTGATCAAACCATGCAGCGAGGTTACAATAGTGATAGTCATTGCGATGGACAGAATTTCGACCGTCAAGTCTACCTTCTGTGTGACCTCCAAGTGGTTTTTTTCAAGTGACGTCACTGTAGAGTCGTTACGGACAGCCTGATTCCGACTATGCGGCCTAAATTGCAGGTCAAAGGAACTCCACGGTATGACACGCGGACGTAGCGTCCATAAACACGTAGCTGTCGTGATGCCTGTCGAGATTTATTTAATTGGGCGGAATTCGTATAATAAGTGGTAGTACAATGTTATGTTTTAAAAAAACAGGTAGTTGGGTGCGTTGTGTATAATATTTTTTGAATTCAACCCTAGATTCTGCACATTAAATTCGCATACGAACAAATCATGACTTGGGAAACCTAACAAATAAATTCTAAATAACAAACTAAAAGAAGAAAACTGGACCTCAAATTTTAAATAAAAAAAACTTATTTATTTACATATTATATATTTACACACTCAATCAATCAAAATCAATATTATACTTATGATACAGTATACTATATCAGCACAACTCTTTTTTATTTAATAAAAACAGATCCTTACTCAAATCCTTTTTTAGATTTTAGGGATGCGAACCAAAATGTCTTAACTTTATATAAACTCCTGGCAAGATTATACTCTATCCTTAGTATTTCCCGCACTATCAAAACTAAATTAACAATGGGATCTGAACTGCTCAAGATTTGATTTGGACTTACTCGTTGTGGTGATAGCTGGACCAGGACTCGGGCTCGTAAACACCTCGCAGGCAGGGGGCTCTTGGCTTCTGCTTCTGTTCGGACCGTGGGTAGATGGATCAGGACTCGGGCTCGCTATCATGTATGTGGCAGGGGGGCTCTCTTGGCTTAGGTTCGCACTGTGTTCTCAGCATGACCTTCCTTAACAGGGTAGCTCAGTGAAATCATCTTCTTTAATATTCGTACGTCACTGGTTTTTATTTCTACGGTATAGACCTGTGGAAGGCTCGACAGGGTCTATTAATCATAAGAGCTTCTCTATTCCCATGACTAAAGACAGAGTGACCCTAGACGGATCGACAGGTACTCACAGAAAATTGAAGATATCTCTTTTTAAGAATAATAGTTACAAATCACCTGGAAGAGTCAACAGGGATTGCCAGCAAAATCTCAGCGACAGTGCGAGAGAGTACTTCTCTCTATGAGCTTCTAAGAGCGACTCCTTTTTAAATTGAGCTTCTTCTCTTATTTTTTATATTTTATTCTTTTTCATCTTCTTATTTTATTGTTACGCCTTCTCCTATAACTTCCAGCCAATCAGGAAAACCTGAATACTTTCATTTGCCTGCGTTAATCATTTATTTTCTCATTGGCTTCTTACTCCATACGGAACCGCCTCCATTACATCATCACTCGAACCCTCACGTCGTCTCACGTGATCTTCGTGGTCCTACTTGAGTTCCGCCTATCATAAATTCATTCACAAAGGATCTTTGTAGCTTAACGTCACTCCTGGTGCCAGCCACCTCTATCTCGTCTTTTGATCCTCAGACCCCAACTTCACATATCCCTCACAAACCGCTCTTAATTGGACTAAGTCATAAAATCTCGCTCTACCCTGTAAATTATGTTTACCGCGACGGCTTCCACTTCTTCTCATGACATGTAATGGTGCAAGCCTTCTATCATTTAAAAACCTCTCCCCTTATCTTATTTATAATTTTTTATTTCTTCATTCGGAAGGCGCATCATTACAGTAGCGTCATAAATACTTTGTAGTGACCTGGATTTGAATTCAGATTTACGTCCCGAGACGCGAAGGGATGACGTCGATTTCTGATTATATTCCTGATTTTCTTCATCATCACTTGAATAGACAAGAATCGTGCAAATGGACGTAAAAAAGTTTTTCTAGGAATCGGGATAGGAAAGGTATGAAAAAGGAAATGGCAATGTTTGAAATATTTATCGTTTATTAGCCTACTATCATGTGTTAGCATTTTAGGTATCTTTAACTTTATGCATGATTGATAATGTAAAATTTGCGAAAGCAGTTACCAAATACCATTGGGATACAAAACACGCCATTTCGAATATCCGGAAACTTTCTAGATGTTATAAGACTAAATATTCTAATCCTACAAACTATTCTTAAGTTAATAGCGTTGCTCCAAATAGAAATTCTTAACTAACTTTGATTTGGTTAATATGACTTTTGCCGTTCTACGACGAGGAAAATTTGTTAACACAGAGAAAATAACCATAAAAATACTCTTTCCCATCATGGAAATGTAATTTTAAGTTTTGTAAATGTGTCCAAGAAAATTTTTCGTTTAAAATAGCAATGGAACTTTTTAAACATTTAGAGCTCATTTGCTTCGTTTATATTTTAAATAAGTTCAAAAGTTTTTAGAGTAAAATTTTGTCATTCCTTACAATTATATTCACTATTAAGGCTAAGGTTAATTTCTGAAATTTTAACAATTAATTTAAATCGATTTTTCAAAGTTATCAAAGCCATAATCCTCAAAAAAAATTGTATCCGAAATACTACAATTCATTAATTTTTATCTAAAAACAAATGTTTCCCCAAGAAACACAACCGATGCAATACTTATTGAAGTTTCTTTTGTAACAAAAGCGAGTAAAGAAAAAAACACAGTAGAACATAATAGGATTAATAAATGTCTGTAAACAATGAATAATATTTCTCTGTAATATGATGCATAAATATTTTCCAAGTAAATAATATTTCACGCGCAATAAAATCTTAACACGTCTCTTCTAAAAGCCAAATAAAATCTCTTACTTCTCCACTTCAAAAAATAAAATGCTGTTATAACTATATAAAAAGCTTTCTAAGGGATATTTAATTTTCATTTTTATGTTCTTAGATTTTTTTTGAATAGCATATATAAGCAAAAAACAAAAAGAAGAGAAGACACTGTATATATTTTGGGTTAGTCTCAAGAAAGATTTGGGTGTTTATTCTGTTAACCCTTTCCATATTGTTTTGAGTGTTTTCAAAAGAGTTCCAGCTCTTGAAAGAGGACTGAATGTATCATGTTCAGTTTCTTTTTGTTGTGGTAATTAAGATCTCATTTTCCTTTTAACTCCTTTTAAAATATTGATATTATTTTTACGTTTGTAAGAACAGAAAGCTACGGGAGTGAAAACTTTCGTAATGTTTTTTTGTTTGAGTATAATTAAAGAGAAGCAGAACTACAACCAGTGATAATATAATTAATAGGCAGCTTTTTTTTTATACATCAACCTTCTGCAATTGGCTGTATCAGATACCTTTAAAAATATTAATACTTTTTTTCTCGTTTGTCAACATAGTTCTACAAAACTGTGTCAAATCTAATAAATTAGTAGGATTTATTTTAATAGATCGTGATTGTTAACTTTGCTTTATCGAATAACTTTACAATATTAATGCGTTTTATTCATTTGTAAAATATTATAACGGAACTCTAATTAATTATAGTTATAATACAAGTGGCCGTGTGAAAGTTCGAATGCGAATAAAATACGATAAATTTTATGGCGAGGTTGATGGTTTTGTAGTAGGATGAAAGAAGAACCGGTTAATTTGTAGTCATTGTTTATTTGTCAATAAAAAAGTATAGGTATAAAACTAATAGCGTAAGGATAATAGAAAACTTATCACAAAACACATTTGGAAACCACTATTGGAGGTGACGATAAAACAAAACAGGGAACATGAAATATGTACAAGTCAAACAACCTTTGTACACAATTTAAACGTGTTGTATGACACAAACTCATAGAAAATATGATATTTACATAATAAAACCTCTATGTGCATACTCTTTGACCGGTGCCATATCGACGTATCCAGGGAATGAACTCAAGGGCCAAAAGTGAATTTTTAACTCCAATTTTGAAGCAAACAATACAATGTGTAATTCTAAATTACCAATTCGTCAGATGCGGAAACTTAATTTTTAAATGGTAATCGACTGTGGTTAAGTATGAAGGGAGATAAAGGAATCTTCAGACAAAATTAACCTTCTATAAAATAATATATGATTATGATGATGATGGTATGGGTTTTAAATTTAAAGGTTAGTGTTCGAGAGATAAAAAGTAAAAGTAAACAAATACGCAAACGCATGCTTGCCATCTAGCAGTAAATCAAATCTTTACATGTCTCGTGCACATTTTCCAATAGAGTTTACATAAGAAATTTGCCAATCAGCCAGGAACCAACTATTGCCCCAATTTCATTTTCTTTCTTCGACTTATGCATCTACATGGTAAGATCTTTATTTTAATTATCCTTTAATTATGAGACAAATAGAAGTTTTCCCTTGATAGCTTTATAGAATTTTGTCATATGAAATTCAATTGTGTACATGGAATTGAATAAATAAAATTAAACTATAGAAAGGCATACCAAAGAAAAATATTACTCATAAATGTTCTTAAGGTTGAAGAAAAATATTTAGTCCAAACGAATTGGTTTTGTTCGCAAATAAATAATGTACAACTACGCGGATGTTATCAAGAGAGAAATTTATTAATTAACTAGCTGAAGTACTCGGCGTTGCACGGGATTTTAAGAATGTATGTTAACGAAAATCAGTTTAAAAATTAACACAGTATAAATAACATAGAAAAATACATGTGAATGTTATACACATCTCAGAATTTAGGAATTTCAGTCTTTTCATCATTGTAGCACTAAGATCTAAAAAGTAAAAGTGTCAAATTGTCTAATGTTTGATCACCAAAACTGAAAAAAAAAATGTTGTTACCAAAATCCATTAACAAACTAAACACAGTATAAATAACATATCATAAAAAAGCTAAAAATAAAAAAAAATAATAAAATTAAAGCTCAAATAAAAAAGGGTCTTCATTAAAAAGCTGAATTCCAGGTTTAGCAGAATTCACCACGGCCGGTATTCGAACCCGGGTGAAAATTCAGGAAGTACGCGATCTTCCGCATTGCCACGATGACACAGTATTACGAAGAGTAAAGTGAAAGATATTCGCACTGTGATTATTGGAAAGTTTGTGTGGATTGTGTGAAAATACATCTAGAACAGTTTTAACTCAGAAATCAGTTAGCAGGATAGAAGCTTAGTCTTTAGCTCTTCAATAAACACAAAGATATAGGCGAGGGGATTGCAGTAGCAATTAAAAAAGATCTCGGGACACTTAGCGGGGTTGATCGAATTTTCCATCTCGTGCCGAGAGTGTCAATAAGCCTTTGGGTCTGATCTATTTTAGAGTATAAAATATGACTTGAAAGATTATTATTTTAATTTATTATTCTGGTTTAATATATGACTTGAAAGTTTTTGATTTTATTTATTTTTATCTTTTCGATCGCTGCTTGCCAGTTATTCCTTACGTGGCCGCCATATTCAAAGGAGTGATTCCACAAAATGTAACAGCTTACATTTAGTGTCCGCACCCTTCAAAATTTGTTGGTTTTTATTAATAAAAATTAACGGTAATTATTTTCGATTCCGGAAGTTCTTAAAACCCTCGGCTGTTTTAACGACGCCTATATGGAAATTTCACGATCGTCACTCCTAAAATGTGGATTTCTATACAATTACAGACAGACAAACATTCATTTCTATATATTAGATTTACAGAATGAATAAAAGCAGACGATTTTAGAATTTAAAAGTTCAGTGTGCGATGAAAAGAAGGAAGTGCGAGCACACCATCTAGGGCAACAAAAAGGTTTATAATGTTTATACTTAGATTTTTAACCAAACAACATAATGTGTAATTCTAAATAAGAATTCGTCAAAAGCGGAGACAGAATCTTGGTTCCTAATTCATCGAATTGGGGTTAAGTATGAAAGGAGAAAAAGGGATCTTTAGAAAAAAAAACCTAAGTATAACATATATGGTATTAGGCAGTATTGGTTTATACAACAGCATGGTCCAATTTGTTCTATGAAAAGCTTTTTAAATATTAAATTGAATATTTATTCAATCGTCACAAAAATCTAGGATAAGTTTGAAACAAATGACTGTCAGATCGTACATTTTTATTGACAATAAATTAATCAAGAAAAAGGTCAGTTTATCGCATATTCTATAGCATAACTGTTGACATAAGGGACACTTGTCACTGAAGACATTCGCACATAATCAGTGAGAGTCGCTGGTTGATCCAATAGGTTACCACCTGAATTTTGACTGCACAAATTCAAGGGCAACATCTGGTGGAATCATACCCTCTCCCACCCTCTTCGACCTCATACGACTCTCTGGTCTACGGACTTAACGTGCTTATATTCGGCCAAGGCAAGACGATATTTGATGGCGTTGGTCAGAATTCGAAAGCCATTAAATAACTTCAGATTTCCCGCCCCCACCCCAGTTACAAGCCCACGAGCGAATACTGTACTACCTTGAACCCATCTGTAGCATAGTAATTTTATTAAAGGTCTGAGAAGTTAGAACCAAGTCTTACAATGGTTCTACATCTCAGAGCCCCTTTGAATAAACACATATGCAATCCTCCGGAAGTGTCTTATACTGTATTTACCGTATCATTTTGTATCAATAAAGGGACGGTTCCAACGGTTAATGATCACCATTTATTTATCTATCTATCTATCTATCTACCTCTCTCTCTCTCTCTCTGTATATATATATATATATATATATATATATATATATATATATATATATATAATATATATATATATATGTGTGTGGTTGGAAACACCACTGAACTACTACTTCAACTTCCACTCCTCACTACTCCGGCGCGAAGGACTTCACGCGCAAACATTATTATGGACTTTGAAAAAACTCTAAGCGTATGTGTTGTTCCGCAAGCTCCCGATGTTTAGCTCTGTTAATACTTTTTTGTGTTTTCTTTATTTCATCCTAAGTGTTAGTCCTCTCATGTAAAGATCATTTCATTAAATATTTAAAATAATTTAACGTTTAATTATTGCCTGTAATGGTTGGAGTTAGCACTCCATCCCTCACGAGGGCTCTTGCCGCTCTCGGACTGTATAACCCACCCCTAGCATGCTGAACTAAAAAAACTAGTTTCTTTTGATGATTGCTGGATTACTGTTGTCTGTCATTTCGGCTTTGGATATCGAAATCGAAAGCGGAAATGATGTGCCACGGACTCTGATAATATTCTGACGTGATGATGAGAACCAAAACCAAAAGTGTAAGTACACTTTGATCATATTAAAAATTATTTGATGCGTAAGTTACGCTTGTTTAAGAAAATTTGATGATTAATGGAATTCTCAACTTATTGATGATATAAGAAAATTGAAGAATATTTCAACGTTCTTTTGATGAAGGAATTTAATTGATGCTAAATTCACTTTTGATGTGCTTGAGGTCGAATTTATCACTTCAGTTTTCTTGAAGAGAATTCTATTTCGATGATTTATTTCATGATTTTATGAATATTTCGATATTTAATTTGAAGAATTTCATTTCCTTGAACAACCACAACAGAACATTTATTTCCTATATATTTTGAATGATTGCGAATTGATAGAGTTTTGAAGAATATTATATTATTATTTTGATGCATATGGTTAAGAACAAAATATATAATTTTGAATTGAATAAAGGTTTGAAGAATATTATATTATTATTTTGATGCATATGTTGAGAACGAAATGTATTCTTTATTGAGAACTGTATATTTTTATGTGAAGAAAATTTTGAAACCGAAATTCTAATGGTATTTTGATGTGGAATTTTATTATTTGTTCTTGATCTTAAACACAATTTTAGAGAGAGAATCAAGTTATTGATTTTGGTTTTGAATATTTGTATATTTGTGTAATATAATTGTTTGAATCTATATAATTATGGCTATTCTCAACGATTACCCCAATATTGCAAAATCGTTAAAAAATTGGTAGTACGAATCAAATAAAGGTTTTACCATTTAATTTTGGTACAGATGGTGACAGGTAAAATCGCGCCAGATTACGTAAATTTACAGGTTTCAACAGCCATTGAGAGAAGCCCTTTGGAAGAAACGAAACAGAAAATACTTAAAGAGTTTTCACTTAAGGACTTGAATTCTGTTTGTAATCTACTTCATTTAGAATTTTCAACTGACCCAGATAAATGTGCGAATACCATTCTTATGAGTCTTTGTGATTTTTCGTTATTAAAAGCATAATTTTCTGATCTTTCGGAATGCGAAGTAAATGAGGATCCACTTCCGGTTGAAAGTTCAACCCAGAACTAACAACGTTGTAGCGGAAAATATAACTCCCTCTCCTCCTACCACTTACGCAGAAGAATCTTCGAATAAGCAAAATACGCACATTTCCTTTGGTGAATCAGATTAAAGTTTATTGCCTTCAGGTGAAACTACGAGTCTCTCTTTCTATTTATTTAGTCTAAAAGACGTTGTTGATTAGTCAAACCTTTCTCGTCTCGTGATAATTACAGTGTTGAAAAATTTTATATCTGACGTTGAAGAAATTGTTTGTTTATATAAGATAAACAATCCAATTCTATAAGATAAACAATCCAAAAAATAATTTGTTATGTTAAAAATCTTACATGTTTTCAAAGTAACTTGATTAGGATGAATTGCATGAAGATGTGTACCCATGAAAATTTAAAAAATCACAGGCATAAATGCTTTAAATTGTATACAAACGAATGAGATGGTTAAAAAATATTGCAATTTTTAAATGTATTTTTCAGACAGAATATCGAAAATTTAAATTATTTGCAGCTAAATACTTTCGTTTTTAAACATTATGTATTGCAAGAGTGGATAATTTGAGATTTTGTATCCCATAATTCTCTCAGTAGCTTCATGAAAGTGCATGCTCATAATTAATAATGAAACAGCGAAATGTGAATCCCAGGGGAAATTCTAATTAGGGCATTATAAGGAGACGGAGAAAATCGTCCATACTATGTAATTACTATTCCAATCTACAATTCTGAGTCCTTACGCTTTATAGGATAATATTCCCTCGAAAAAAATTAATAAAGGTAAACATGATGTGTGAAATTTTAATATTCCCTCTAAAGTACTAGGTATTGCATAATCGGTTCTTAAAATCATGATTAACTTCAGGCATGCATAATTAAGTTATTAATAACACTGTATTATTTTCATAAAAGGGATAGTGAATTATCCTTTTATTATAACAACACTTCAAGCGTAAATAAGGAACTGCTGTTTCAGTGAGGGAAAACTCAGATTATTAAATTTTATTTAGAGTGGAGATAAATATTTTCAATTTCAACAGTGAATATCCGATAATATGGCTCTATATGCACGGGATAGCGAAATGTCTGGATTATGTGATGCCACAGTATAACGAGATGAAGGGTGAGAGAAGATGTTTGAAAACAAAATAATTAAACTTTTCTTCTCGTCAGAGGTACTAAATGATAAAATTGTTTATCCACTACTCTACAGGGTGTTTGAAAAATAATCCCCCCGATTTGAAATGAGTATATTATGAAAAATATTGAACATGGAAACTTAAAATTAATTTTACTTTACATGGCTAACCATAAAGAATTTTTATAAACCAAATTAAAGGTGCTAAATATGCTCACCTTTGGATGCCTGACATATTGCTATACGGTAGGCAAATTCGTCTCAAACTTTTGCGAGCATGTCTACACACACTGCTTCCGTGGCTGTTATGCATACACAGTCAACCCGTGTCTTAGAATTGTTTATACCATCGCCTAATGCTCTAAGAGGTAGGAACTTCAATCTATCAGGGTTTTGTCAACGAAAATCACGCTGAACAGTTGTTACGGACTGACACTTCGCAGCGTAAACACAAAAATGATGTCTGTCGTGCAGTTGCCATCTTTACAAACACTGAAGTGGCGGGTGAAGGAGGAGAGCTATAGTGCTACTTGTCAGCAACTGCGTGAAACGGCAGATTACCCTCTTTCCGCCTATACTTTATTCGATGAAAAAGGGATTAAAAGATGAATAGTTAGGATTTTTAAAATTTGGATGATTCTATTTGAAACACCCTGTGTAATACCAGTAGATAGCGCTAAGAGTTAGACAGGCAAATGTAAAATTGTTCATTTCTTCAGATATGAAATCAGGTCAAAGTACATCTAAAGATTTCTAAAAAGTCAAACCTTGGCTTGATATCAGGCCACTGTGAGAATAGTTTCTTTAACATTGTATTAGAGAACCGTGATGTATAGATAATGTGTAATACTCTTCAAAAAATGGTACCTCTGGGTATTTAAAGTTTTCGCTGAAAGAAGTCTCACGGCTTTAAATCAAAATTTTAACATTAAATTCACTATAATATCCGAAACGTAACACATTTTTGTAGTTGGTGGGGAAAAAAGAAGCGACAAAGTATCAAGTGAGCATGGAGCTTTTGAAACTTTACATCTAAATGAATTAACTTGAAGAAGCATCTTGGCATAACACGATTGCATAACATTTATACCTTGGGTTAGCATTATATAAACGTAGGTTTAAAAAAAATGTGTAGATTTAAACAAAGAAGCTATTTGTTACATATTTTTACTATTATAATTCATTAAGCAATTTGAAATATTTATTATGGGTCTCCTCCGAAGAGAAGATCCCTCAGAATGTGTCTCTCGGGAACGGTTCTTTTTCATGAGGGGCGGAAGTGTCCAATGCGACGGTCAACGGGAGAAGAGGAAATTGTCACCAAACATCCCACACTTTTCCCAAAATAACGACATTTGTCCCAAGGAATAGTTGAACAGGTGTTTCTTTCTGCCGATGGGTAATGGTTTACCGTAAGAAAAAACAGTGTTTACAAGATACAGGTGAGGAGGAATACGCAGTTGAAAATTGAAACGAAATTTTCATCATTATACCTAATGGAATATTAAGTGCCGTGATTTGCTGTACAATCTGAAATGTTAAAAAGCTGATTTGCTTAATCTATTTTCCTAGTTATGAACTTGCAAGCTAGCAAAACATCTTTCACGTTTCCATTTATTTTTTAAGAGGACAAAAATATGGCTAACAAAAGACAAGTTACGAGAAGATATAACAGAGGATAAAATTAGAGTTTGACGAAATTTTCCCTAGTTAAATTGTTGAAAATGGGAAATTTAATGAAGTTTTGAAAAAATTAGCTGCATGTGATTGTTCATTAGAAGGGATCATTAGTGTAGTCATCATAACACTTTAAAGGTCAGGACCGGCTTTAAGCCGACTGGACCTCTTAGATTAGGAAAATTAAAAATATGTCTAAAAGAAATTGCCTTAACAGATGTAACAATTATTAAGAATAACACCAACATTTGGGGTGCTCGGTCAAACTTTATTTTTCACCATGAGCGGGGGTTGTTAGTTCAAATACACTGTGGCCCAAATTGAAAGCAACCTTCGATTAACGGGAGGAAAGACGTAAGTATTCATTGACAAATGGCCTACTTTGACAAAACAACAAAATATAATCATATCAAATTTATTGCAGTTAGAGATTTTTAGAATTTATTACCATATATTTTAATACCTAATATTTTAATACTGGAATTAAGTTCTTTAAAACGTACACTGTGGCCCAATTGAAAGCAACCTTCGATTCACGGGGATGAAGGACGGAATTATTCATTGACAAATGGCCTACTTATACAAACAACAAAATATAATCGTATCAATTTATTGCAGTTAGAGATTTTTAGAATTTATTATCATATATTTTAATACCTAATATTTTAATACTGGAACTAAATTCTTAAAACGTACATTTTTTAAAAATTTCTATCCTTGTTAACTTTCATCGTATTGTTGGACAGATTTTGTAATCATCTTTTTTAATAATCACAGCTCAAAAAGGCGTACGTTTATTTATTTTAATATACTGCGGAACATTTTCAAGATAAGATTTCAGAACTTATCCCTTTCCCCTCCCCCCCCAAAAAAAAAGAATAAATTACGTTTACTCCTTCCACGAAAAATTTCCTCGAAAATTTTGTTTATGAGGAACTTAATTAGCATTTTTGAACTTTAATGCATTAATCTTGATTATTTTGTTAATACATAAAATCAGTTTTAATAGGATTAAACCCCGTTATTCAGACACACTTCAAAATAATTATATAATTATCGGATTACCGCATAATAGGTTTGCATAGTAAATTGATGTGACCATTATAAAGAATCTGTTACTAAGAGAAGCCACAATTAAAGTATCAGTTCGTCTATTGTTTTAAAATACCCGTGATATACAGTAAGTAAAAAGTTCCTGCATTTTTGTTAGAACTAAAAACTTATTATCCTAAATTGAGGGATTTAAAAGGAATTAAGAATTTATAAGCAATTTTCTCTTAAGTCCCAAAATTAAACCACTTTAGAAGATTAGTTTAATATTTGATAAAAAAAAAAACCACAGTCCTAACAAAGTGGCAATATATTGTTAAAAAGAAATTTCAAATTTTAATGACATGAAATGTTGATGTAGATCAAATTTTTTCTAATACGTTACGTATAGTTAACAGTGTCTTTTAATAACTGGAGTAACATAAAGGAATTGTGTAGTTGCATAACATGTGTGCAAGAAAATATTATGTAAACTACCAGAAATACAGGTGTGCGGGCTAAAGGTATACAAAGACATGACTTATTTTTACAGAACTACCAATTAGAATTTGAGCAAAATATATATTTAAATAGAAAGATCTGCTCACCAAATTTTAATATCAATCATAGACTTAGATTATACTAGTATCATAGATTTCGATGTGGGCACCTTTCTAGCACAACGAATGTCTAAATGGTAATCCAGTTCTCTCCAAGTGTTTCGTAGCACATCAGGAGTTATTACATGAATTGTTTGAATTATACGCTTCTTCAACTCATCCACAGTTTCAATTTTGTGTTTATACATAACAGATTTAATCAATCTCCAAGCAAAAAATTCTAATAACGCCTGATAGACATTTCAAACCATATACAGCATTAGAAAGGAAAATAAACGATATTAATTTTAAATATAAATGTCCTCTAGTATTAACTCACAGATCATTGTTCAGTAATGCTGAGTAGAGCAAATCACTGCTTAGTAGAATACATAGCTCAGTTTTTAAGCAGAGGAAATTTAGTGAGTTCCATACTTGCTCAAACTAGAGTATATGGTAAGTACTGTCTTGTGTGACACAATAAAAACGACTGTTGTCAAACGCAGTTTCATAATTAGCGGATCTATTGACATACAGTCTAATATTTTATTTTGTAGTACATATCACAGTTCCTCAATAAATATCTTCTTACTATGCCATTAAATATTATCTTGAAACGTTTGAAATTGTTAATTCAATATTTGCTACCGCTGATATTCATTTTACGAGAAATGTAGCTTGTCATGATTAATCCAATGGATTATAATATTTTGTTCTAACAGGTCTAATCAACCGTAAAGGTAACTTCTCACAAAAAAATGGACGTATACATATACAGCTAGAAATGGCGATAGATTTTTATTCATCGTGTCTATTCCTACTGCCAAAGATAAAAACAATGGTCTAGAAGAGGCTACAGTCCTATGATAGTTAAATTACTGTTATGATAATCTTTTTCACCAAAAATATATGAATTTGAATATGTTGCAGTGGATTCGCTTTAAGATTTGAAAGTTAAAAACAGCGTTCTCAAAACTGATAAAGATTCGAGAAAGTATGTATCTCATTTTTGCTCATTCGCATTCGTAGATTTATGTGTGATATTCCTCAGGTCAAGGCTCTCAAAAAGAAGGTGTAATATTAGTAATTTTGTTTTCTCTAAAATAAAACGTTTTTCATTATGAATATTTTTTAATGCAATTCATCAACATACTAATATTTTAAAATATCGGGAAGCGTAGCACAGTTGTAACTTACCTATCGGAATACCCGTACTTTGCTACGGAGTACATTCAAATTAAATACAACTGTATATATATATTATATATATATATATATATATATATATATATATATATATAATATATATATATATATATATATATATATATAGGTAACTCTAGGATAGATGACCATAGAGGAAAGATGGCCAGTCTAAATATTTCCAAAATTGATAATAGATAGCAGTTTAAACTTTTTTCGTAGGAAATATTCAACGAGTTCATTCATTTGCAAGGTACAGCTGTGTTTTTCTATTATAAAAAGTACGTGAAATTTTAATGTTTATTTAATTAGTGGTTGAATATTTTCGTGAGTTAGGTTTCTGAATTTTTTGCAATACGCCTGCTATTTTTATTTTTATTTTTACTTTACGAACTTTTAAGGCACGTATATAATCTAATCTTTGCTTCTAAGCTTAAAACAAAGCCTTACAAAGGTGGAGTGACGTTTTAAATTGGGTGACCATCTGTCCTTCAATTTTAGGATAGATGGCTAAACGAATATTTATACTCAAGAATATTTATACTCAAAATTATACGGAGTGAGGATTTTAAACTAAATATAATTACATTTAAAATATTATATAACTTGTATGCTTATAATTATATTATTGGATATAATTGTTTCAATTTAAGTAATATAATATTTCAATAATAATAATAATATAATATGCCGAACGATGTTTTTACCAGTTTTTCAAGATGCCGAATAAATACATAAGGAAGTCTCATTCAAACCGAGGGACCTGGAGACAAAATGATTTGTCTAAGGCAATGGAGGCGTGCAAACGGGATCATATTCGGTAAAAGGAGTGGCTGTAGCATTTCACATTCCCGCAAGACCCGCAAGACCGTCGCCGATTGAAGACCAATAATTCCAATAAAGGCCAGCATGGGTCCTGGTCCGATATTTGGAAAGAAAACGAAGAAAGATTAGTAAAGCACATTAAACGAATGCAGAAACAAGGATTCCCATTTACTCGTTAATTCTCGCTTTTGAATCTGCCACAGAACTGGATATAAAGCCCCGTTTTAATGTTACAAGGTAAAAGGCTGAGTATATTTGGCTAAGACTATTCCTAATTCGTCATTCTGATATATCAAACAGAAAAGCTGAAGGTAGAAGTGAAGCTATGAATCGTGAAGAGATAGATGCCTATTTGAAACTACTCCATAACACTCTTAAGGAAAATGAGTAGTTGATAAACCCTCGAACATTTTAACATGGATGAGTCCGGATAGCAGTTGAACAATCGACCTAGCTTAGTTTTAGCGGAAAATGATGGAACTGCTCCATCACCAACAAAAGTACTTATGGTATTGCACCAGGTCCTAATGTCACCATGACAAAAACAGTTCGAAAACGCACCAAACAGGTAGCTGTGCTTTTGACATCACCAGAAAATATTGACAAACGTCGGAAACTGTCATCCCAGAAACAGATAAAGTTGATAAATAAGCTTAAAACCAGTAAAAAGTCTAAAATAAACGCGAGAAAAAACAAAAACCAGATTCTACAGATTTAGGGAATAGAATTTGATGAGATAACTGTGTTGGTTGTGGAGAAGAATACAATACCACAACCAAAACTGATGACTGGATAAAATGCATAAGATGCCTGCAGTGGTCTCATGAAAAGTGTACAAACTATCAAGACCTTGCCAAAAATGTGGTAGAATTTTACAAAAAGTGAAAAGTTGAAATGTTGTTTATCCGAATTTTATTCACTCATTTTCCGAGACAAAATTCCATCTTTACAAATTGCTATATGTCTTTCATGATTAACTATATGAAATGTGTTGTATTTTGCTATTTTAACTTCACATTTTCTTTCTTGTATTGGATGGCCATCTCTCTTCGGCTTGAAGGAGAGATGGCCATCTGCCAGTTTAATTTCAAACTATGTTTCCAACTTTTGTTCTCATGTTTAATAATTTTTGCCCAAAATATGATGAGTATATGTATAAGAATTTAAATATGCATAAATATTTCTTGTGGTTGCATTCTAAGAATTTTTATTTCAATCTTTAAAAACTATGGCCATCTATCCTAGAGGTACCCTATATTAAATACAACGACCAATGTTTGCAATTGATGTAAAAAAAATATATATTTAAAAAAAATCGTAACGGAAACTTTTATAATCAAATAATGAATAAGAAAATATTCAATTTAAATCTAATAGAACATACAAAATAATATAGTAGAGTTAATATAGTACAGTTTGAGGAACATTTCTTTACTGTATTTTAATATTTTTGGATATGGAGATGAAAATTCGAAAATGATTCATTTTAAAGGAATTTTTATGATATTTCTTACGATATAATTTTATAACCCTCAAAGTATTATTTTAAATGCAAACTTGAAAAAAGTTACAAAGCGAGCTTAAAAATTTAATTTAACAAAAATCTAGGAAGAATTTATCAATAATATTTCTTTGTGCACTCCTACACTATAAGAAGAATCGCCATGCAAAATTGCAGCCCTTTAGGTCCAGCGGTTTGGTCTGTGTGGTATATGTCAGTTAGTCAGTCAGTCACTCAGTCAGTTACGGAACTGTTATATATATCTAATATATAAAAATGAATGTTTGTATCTCTGTAATTATATAGAAATCCACAGTTTAGGAGCAACGATCGTGAAATTTTACATACAGGCGTCTTTAAAAACAGCCGAGGGTCTGAGAACTTCAAAAAATCGAAATTAATTACCGTTGATTTTTAATTAATAAAAAAACCAACAATTTGTAAGCTGTTACACTTTGTGGAATCACCGCTCTGAATATGGCGTCCACGTTAGGGTTAGCTGAAGCGAACAGCGAGCGAAAAGATAAAAATAAATAAAATCAAAAAGTTTCAAGTTACATATTAAGCCAGAATAATAAATGAAAATAATAATCTTTCAAGTCAGATTTATACTCTAAAAATAAATCGGATCCAACGGCATATTGACACTATCACACACGATGGAAAAATTCGAATCAAACACGCTAAGTGTCACAAGATCATTTTTAATCGCTACTGCAACCCCCCTCGCTTATGTCTTTGTGTCTATTGAAGAGTTAAAGACTAAGCTTCTATCCTGCTAACTTATTTCTAACTTAAAACTCCTCTTACTCCATAAATACATGTATATTCACCAACCCATAGCAACTTTCCAGTAATTTTAGTACAAATATTGTCCTATTTACACAATACACTAGCATGTTATTGTGGCGCATTCGGTAAGAGCGTTCATTTACTATACTACACGAAGCGGGTTCGAATACGGATCATACAGATTTTGCTAAACCTGTATTTTCAGCTTTTATTTTATTATTATTTTTTATTTATTATTTTTTTATTATTTTATTTTATTTTATTATTTTTAAAAATTATTATTTTTATTTTATTTTATTTTTCATATTATTAATGTGTATAACATTTCGTATACTTTTTTTTCTATGTTATTTATACTGTGTTTATTTTTTTAATGGATTTTGGTAGGTTTATTATAAATTTATGTATTTTATGTTTACTTTTCAGGAATTTTTGCTCCAATGATAAAGGCTAAATCTTATCTATGTTATTTATACTGTATTTAGTTTTTAAATTGATTTTGGTTAACAAACATTCGACAATTTGACATTTTACTTTTCAGCTTTACTTTCCTAAAGACAATTTGACATTTTTCCTTTCAGCTTTTAGTGGTTTATTATAAATGTATATATTTTATGCTTTACTTTTCAGGGTTTTTTTGCTCCAATAATGAAACGCTAAATCTAGCTGAATTCTGAAGAAATTATTGTAAATTTATGGTTTTTTATGTTGGGTTTTCTTTTATTCATGTGTATAACATTTCACATGCTTTTATTCTATGATATTTATACTGTGTTAGTTTTTAAATTGATTTTGGTTAACAAACATTCTTAAAATCCTGGGCAACGCCGGATAAATTATCACCTGTGTAGGTTGATAATTTATAAATTTTAAAACTGTTACCACATGTATATTTACAGATCCACAAGAACTTTCCAATATTTTTAATTAATAACAACTCTCGATTCACAAGCATACAGTAGATGCGCCACTATTTTAATTTTTTTGTGTCTATTTCGTTGTTATGTGACGATAAATTTATTTAAAGTACCAGATAAAGAAATCACATGATCAGCGTTTAATAAATTAAATTGCAAAAATTAATCTTTAAAAATTCACCAAAAATTAGAAAATGGAGGTAAAGATGCGAAAAGAATTTCATTTTAAAGGAATTTTTATGATCTTTTTCGTGATATAAATTTTACAACCCTCAAATTATTATTTTAAATGCAAACTTGAAAAAAGTTACAAAAACAGATTAAAAATTTAATTTAAAAAAATCTAAGAAGAATTTTCAAAAATCTTTCTTAGTGCATCCCTACATTATAAGAAGAATCGCCATGCAAAATTTCAGTCCTTTAGGTTCAACGGTTTGGTCTGTACTTTGTATGTCAGTCAGTCAATCAGTCAGTTAGTCAGTTACGGAACTGTTTTGTATATATACTAGCTGAAAACCCGCGCTTCTCTACGGAGTACATTCAAATTAAATACAACGGTCAATCTATGCAATTAATGCCAAAATATATATATATATATATATATATATATATATATTTATAAAAAAATCGTAAGGGATATTTATTTTTTTGGGTAATATCCAATCGTCTGCTGCATTAGAAAGAAAAAGAATATAATTTTTGTCTATTTAGTTGTTATGCACGTGACGATAAATTTATTTAAAGTACCAGAAAAAGAAATCACGTGATCAACATTTAATAAATAAAATTCTAGAAATTAATCTTTAAAAATTCACCAAAAATCAGAAAATCAAGGTTCAAAAAAGATTTCATTTTGAAGGAATTTTTATGATCTTTCTCGTGATATAAATTTTATAATCCGCAATGTATTATTTTAAATGCAAACGTAAAAAAAGTTTAAAAAACAGCTTAAAAATTTAATTTAAAAAAATCTAAGAAGAATTTTAGAAAAAATCTTTCTTAGTGCACCCCTACACTATTAGAAGAATCGCCATGCAAAATTTCAGCCCTTTAGGTCCAGCGGTTTGGTCTGTGCGTTGTATGTCAGTCAGTCAGTGAATGAATGAATGAATGAATGAATGAGTCAGTTACGGAACTGTTATATATATATATATATATATATATATATACAGTAACCACCGCTTATAGTGATCAGTGGTTATAAGAATCAACCGTTTATAAGAATCAATATCGCAAAAACAAAAGCAAATGTATTATTTCCATGTTAAAATTTCCGCTTTAAAGAATCAATCCACCGGTTATAAGAATCAGTTTGCAATTTTCGCCTTCCTTTCATTTTTCCAAAAAATGCCACTTGAACTCTCAAAAGGTACGAAATTCTTTCTTAAGTTTTTGAAAAGAAAGATTGATAAAACTTTGGGGTGGAAAACAGTCGTAAAATACATTCCTTTAGACATAACATAAGAGTTTCTCCTTATACGCTTTTGCTAAACACTGTCTTATTAGCTTTACCCAGGGGTATCTAACCCGCCCGGGTCCGATTTCGCTTTTCTCCAGACAGGCACTCCTTTTTTCCCACCACTTACTTCCTGTTTGCGGATTTCTGGATCCTGAAACACATAAATCTTCCGCGAAGTGTCCACCATCAATTACGCAAACGGGACAGTGGATTCAGGACTTCAAACCGTGAAACGTAAACGGATCCATTTGCTGAATCAGATGAACCAGATGCTGAATCAAACGTTTCACGGTTTGATTCAGAATCAAACCGTGAAACGTAAGCTATAAAGTGAATCTTCGTCTGAGACTGTAATAAGCATACGTCGCTAGTACACATATAGATTTGAAATATCCGATTTCTTTCTTCATTTATTCTCAAGTTATTTCTTAAGTTATTTTTTCTCCATTAGTTGTATTTTCAAAATAGTATACTAAACAGGACTCTAATATGGACCCTCGCACGTTTTTCTCAAACTCACGGAAGATAGAGCACTGTGTTGTGTCCACAGTTTAACGCGAAAACTATGGAGGCAACACACATTTGATCAAACCAAATGGCGACTCACCCATCTCAAAAGTCTGCGTGTCCCTCTATTATAACTGTACATCCTACTTAATCATCATTCAACTGGTCTTCCTAATAACGTTCATATTGGGAAAGAAATTAATAGATCTCTTTTAAGTATGTATTAAAAAATTGAGCAATCAATATGGTGGGTAAAAAAATAAAAAGAGGAAAAAGAAAAGAAACATTTTACAGCAATAATCTTCAAGTAGAGATAACAACATCTTATCTTCAGTGTCAGGTATACTTGAGCACTGAAACTGGAGTATAAAAAAATTTCGACACCCAACTTTTCAAGCAGAAATTTAATTTTTGAAATATTTCTCTATTTTAAATAATCTGCTAATGTTATTCAACACAATAAGTTAATTTGTAATGCTCATCTATACTTTGTTGCTTGAAAGATATCTAAGAGGTTATCAAAATAATGAAAACACTGATCGTTTCTGCAGATATTTTTATTAACAAACTGCATGCCCCCCTTTGGCAAGAAAAAGAACAGGAATTTAACCGGCAATAAAGTGATAAAAGTCTTGTATATAAGGTACCGTAATTGGTTATCATTCATAACTCAACGAACGTCAAAACTGATCCGGTTGTGTTTGAGGGTGAGAAAATGACTTTACTTCTCCAAACATTTTCATAAGAAACGTTAAGATCAGGCAATTAATGAAGCCAGTCTCCTCCTTCTCTTCAAACAGCATACTGGCACGTCTTGGTTGTGTTACGGACAGAATGTATCCTTAGAATGTTATGGCATATATGTGGTCTGTCAGAAAAGACACCTAATGTTTCAAGACTCTTAAAAACAATTATGGGTCCTCGGGAATGCCAATCTATACCAACCCACAGCATTTGTCAACCACCTCCATGCTGGTATTTTAAATGGTTTGTCCATTATTTTGATCACCCCCTCTATCTATTCATTTTTACATGCTAGATGAAATCAATAATAAGTCCAGTTAAAGTACATTTCCAAGGCTAAAAATTGTTGTTCTTTAATAATTTTCTTTATTACAATCTGTCGTACTATTCAAAGAAAAAATTATTAAACACTAATCAGATTATTTTAAATTAATTCAGGTGAATGATATGGAATCTTACATCTAAGACATATTTTTTTGTACATTCTTTCTGCTTGAGAAGCGTTAGCTATATAATAGTCCATCCTCATGTTTTGTATTCAAAATAATAAAAAAATGTGCTGGCTCCGTAAGTGCATGATAAAAAAAGGTCTCAAACATTTACAGGTTTCAAATTTCTACATAAATATGTATAATTTCCTATAAACTTTTTTAATCTAATAAGAGATGATTTTCACATGGGTTAAGAATGTAAAGATCACAAATTATTATCAGGAATACGCAAGATCCATTGTATGAGAACTAAGAATAGACAGCTTACGAACAAAAGAAGACATCCCTAGAAAGTTCACCCAAACTATAAAAACCCACTATATATATTTCTTGAGGTGTACACAGAAAAAAAGTGCCTCTTATTCCAATAAACATTTAATTATAATTTTACTGTCTATCCATTGAAAAAGCATTTTAGAATATATTTAAACATTCTTCAAAATAACAATGTAGGTGTAGTTGATAATCATCAGTATACATGTGTAAACGTATATATTTTGGTATTTGTCCAATTGATCATATATATTTTGGCACGTTTTTCAAACTATAGCAATATTTCTATCAGCATCCTACTCACGTATAACGATAGTTATACTCGAATGAGATAGTTTATCAAAGTAATATTTTTCTAGTTAATTCTTCATAGGCAGACATATAGCAATTATTATTGTCTTATCAGGACATGCCGGACACACAATTATATATTAGTCTCACATGTCATTAAGGATTTCAATATAAATTTCTTTAGATATATATTTTAAAATAAAGATAATACACACTAAATAAACAATAATACATAGTTCTCTGTAAGAAAATATATGGAATTATCCATAATATTAGATCCCAAAAGGATCAGAATAAAAAGATGCCACCTAAAACTTTCAAAGGATTGATAAACACATTCTGTTTTTAGTTTATTACCAACTGTCTATGATGCTACACAGGAATCTTGTTACAGTAAAGCCACTGGAATGCACCATTTAAACCAAAGATATTCAATCGAATTAAGAACCTGAATTTAAGTTAAAAAATTTCCAGCCTATCTGACTTTGCATATCACTGTTTCTTTGATTATAAATTAAAGTGTAACAAGAAAATATTCTTAAAAATATTTCTTGAAATAAATCTATCAAAATACTTCTTACCACTTAGATAAATTATGCAAATAATTGATGATGGAAAAAATATGGGATAACAGCTCTCCTGTCTAGAAATCTTCCTGTCTACGTACCAAAAATAATTTATGTGTCCCTAACGTAATACTTTTAGATACAGTTAGCCCACGAAATACTAAATATAATTAACTAAAATAGGTTTTACATGGATTTTGCTGGTGTAGATACAGGGTTGTCATAAATATACTTTGCCGGTATATGGACCTCTAGCGGCCGTTTTTGTTCAACCGATCGAGATGATATTTCAGATATAGTTATTCAGAGATATTATCTCGGGATTTTGTGAACGGCAACAAAGTGGCGCTCACAGTTACGGTTATAGGTACAGAAACTCGAAATTTTCGAAAGGTAACGCCCACTTTTCCCATTCCCAAAATCGCGTTGGAAAGAGCGTTGGAACGGTATGTATATCACATAAAACGGACGCGTTATGCACGCACAAAAAACAGCTCTGCGAACGGCTTACAAAAACACGATAGGGGTGCACGGAGGAAATTTGCATATGACAGAGGCAAGACACTAATCACTGATGACAACACAGATCCGACAAAAGAAAACTTTTACTTGGATTACACATTTTCCCCATGGGGGCCCATCATCGTGTTTTTGTTGGCTGTTAGCACATCTGTTTTTTGTGCGTATATAACGCATCCGTATTTTGTGATGCACGTTAAGTTCCAACGCTCTTTAGGGTTTTCTCATACGCTGAGCATTTCGCGACGGGAAAAAGTGGGCGTTGCCATTCGATAATTTCCAGTTTCTATACCTATAACCGTAACAGTGAGCACCACTTTGTTGCCGTTCACAAAATCCCAAGCTCATACCTCTGAATAACTATATCTGAAATCTCACCTCGATCTGTTGAACCTAACAGCAGCTAGAGGTCCATATATCCGCAAAGTTTTTTTATGACCACCCTGTAGTTATATTCTTATCAGCAGTTTTTGATGTGGAAACTGGTAAATTATCTATCAACTTACTACAACATGATACTTTGGCTATATGATACTTATAAATTAGCTCATCGATATTAGTTGATATAAATTAGCATATGAATAACAGTCTCGAAGAGTTGGGATGTGGTTATAAATTAATTCCGATGTCCAAACTTTCAGCTTTTAGTAATGTGATGTATAATTCATAATGCATAATATTATAATCAGCTATAACTAAATACCTAAATGATCTTGTTAGGTAAATTTTGATATTGCGGACTAGTATGACATTAAAAATGTAACATAAGAATTCTATACATGACAAAAACGTTCTTCATATTCTAACACTTAATACACTGTAAATCCCATTTCTACATTTCAATACACGATAAAACATTTTAAACTCGCTATTTCCTATTCTCATCAGATACCATTCTACTTTTCTCTATGTAATAACACATTTAATAGTACCAGTTTACAATTCTAGTCGTATAATTACTATGCTAAAGAGCAACCATAGAAAACCCAAAGTGTAGAAGTAAATCTTTACGTAACTGTTGCTGTGGAATCTACATCGTAGGTCCGAAAATGGGAGAGAAACTATTCTAAAGTGCAATAAGTCACTAGTAATTTACAGGACCAATTACGGTCTTAAAGTTAAATGAACTTGAGATCGGAAAGGAGATTGCTAAGATAAATGCAGTCATTTAAGAGAAATCTTGGATTCATTGAAGAACGCAATTTGGTGTAGTCAGTTTGATTAATAAGAGATAAACTACTCGTAAGAATAAAACAACCGTAGATTTTTTATGAAATGCATTTAATTTGCAATACGGTTAGGGTATTAGAAAAATTTTAGTAAATGTTCCTCATTAAATTAAATTTGCTATATATATATATATATATATATATATATATATATATATATATATATATATATATATATATATATGTATACATATATATGTATATTAGGGTGGGTCTAAAAAATATTTTTTTTTTCGGAACGCTTTAGTGCGGAAAAGTTGCCTATTGTAAAAAGAAGAGAAACGGCATAAAAAATTAAAATCGGTTAACATCTTCCATTCGTGCATCGTACTTGAAATTTATGAAAAATTTCAAAAATTACGATTTCTTTGCAATTTTTTTCTGTTTGTTAAAACTTTTAAAATAAATATGCTTTAGTTTTTTGTGCTTGTTTTATGGGTTAAATAACCTAAATAAATTAAATTCTGATCAATAATCAATTTTTTCCGTTCGCGCAACGTCTTAGAAAAAACAGAAATTTATCAATATTTTGCAATTTTCACTTCGTTCGTTTTGCTAGAACAAAACGCACCAGAAATCCCTTGAAATAGGTTGAACTGGTTTAAACTCAACTGAAGTCAATTCTCACCTACTGAGGAAAGTTGGGTCTTTTCTTTGACGTACAAAAAGATGATACTTTGTTCGTTGAAAAATAGAATGCCAAGTAATTTCTCAGGAATGGGAAAGAAGAACACTAATCTCATATTCAGGAGATGTTCTTCCTTGAGTCTATCAAATGATATAACTCATAGCATTATTTATCGTTTGTCTGAACTATCAATATCACTAAAAAAACTACAAGTAGTAGGGTGTAATGGCAATGTAACCAACTCTGGATGGAAAAACGGTGTCATCCACCGACTAGAAAAACATGTAAGACGCCCGCAACAGTGGTACATATGCCTCCTGCATTTTAAAGAGCTTCCTTTACGCCCCATTTTCCAACATATTGACGATCAAACTGCAGGACCTAATTCTTTTAGTGGGCCGATCGGGCAGCAGCTCACTTGCTATGAAAAACTCCCTGTGGTTCATTATGAACCCATAGATTGTTCGATTCCTGATATAAACATGAATTTGTTGAGCAAAGACCAACAGTATTTGTTTGACATTTCAAATGCATTCACCTTTTGATAATGTCCAGAAGACTTGGCAAATAGGGACCCTGTTCTTTGTCCCATACCAGATGGCTAACTGCGGTCAACCGAGTCCTTAGGTTGTATATAAGTTCATCAGATCCATCCGGAAACTTAAAAGAAATAGTTGGCTTCATCTTGAAATCATATATGGCTATGTGGTTTACCATAAAAAAGAACAAATATTTTACTGACGGGCGAAAACATGTCTTTCAAGCAATCCAAACATCACTGTTTTCTCCGACGAATTACTTCAAGTTGTCAATCCAGTAATTCAACGAAATGCATTCTTTGAGCACCCAGAGAATGTTCTGTTGGCAATGGTTGTTGAGGAAACATATTCTGAATATGTTGAAGAGAACATATTCGGGAGCTTGGTTTCAGAAGGATCTTAAAATCAAGACAAACAGTCCCAAATAAGAAGACTGATAGAAATTTCGTACCACCAAAGATAAACTTTCAAGCTTCCGATTATATTGAAATTATTAATTGGAATTCTTGTGTGGTGTATCAACCCCATTGGTGCGGAACCTAAGTGAAGCCTCGAATAAAGTATGTGGACATGAAGCTAGATATGGCTATATCCGAGCAACACTGGAGTCTAGACCTGTTTTGCATCATTTCTCCAAAAAATAAGACGTTAAATATGTATAGATATAAAAAAGAAAAAGTAAAAAACAGAGTAAGCCAAATTATCCTACTCTATGGAAAATCTTTGTAAATAGATGTAAATATTATGTAAACACCACACCCAACAATTGGATGGTTAGTTGGGTAGGTTGTGGGTGGAACTCGACGTGAAACCATCTTCGCGTGGCGAGTTGTGAGTCGTTTTGTTCTAGCAAATCAAGCGAAGAGTTGCACAGTGAAAATTGCAAAAAAATGTAAAATTTCTGTTTTTTCAAAGACGTTGCGCGAACAGAAAAAAATAGATTTATAATCAGAATTCAATTTATTTAGGTCACTTAAACCATTCAACAAGCATAAATAGCTAAAGCAGGTTTATTTTCAAAGTTTTAACTAACAGAAAAAAAAGTGCAAAAGCATCGTGATTTTTGAAATTTTTCATAAACTTCAAGTACGATGCGCGAAGGGAAGATGTTAACCGATTTTAATTTTTGTTATGCCGTTTTTCTTCTTATTACGATAGGCAACTTTTCCGCACTAAAGCGTTTCGGAATAAAAATAATTATTTTTTTCTACCCACCCTAGTGTATATATATATACATATATATAAGACAAAGTTGAAAGTGAAAAACCAGCATAAGTTCTATTACTACTTGATTAAAGAGGTTTTAGACAGCATCTCTTCATCAGCGGGGCCGATACTGTCTAAAAACCAATGGATCGTTTCTGATAAGTATGACCTCAACAATAAACATATTTAGACACCGTACAATCGATAAGAAACAGAAGAATCGAATACAAAGGTGCTCAATCAAAGAACACCAAGCCTGGCGCTAGACAAAGTTTAAGTTTAGAGTAGGAAACCGCAAGAAGACTGACGTCACAAACCTTGCAACCATGGAGTTAATGGATATACAGATGCAGACTTACAATGGAGACTGTGTTATACGACATATAAACCTAAATTAAATATGTATTATTATTACTACTAAGAGTAAAATATTATTATTTATTATTATTATTTTTTTTTTACTTAAGTATTTAATTATTATTAATTAATGACTATTATTTAGTATTAATGAGTATATTTTTAGCAGTTATTTTCACTATATAAACTTATTATTTTACTTATTATATTTTATTACTAATGAATTAATTGCAACAGAACAAGCTATTCATTAAATCTAAAACAACCAATTATGTGTTTATACCATAACTCCTTATACTCCGATAAACCTTTCATTGACATAGAGTTAAAGATGTATACAAGAATACTTCGAAATTAATAAATTGTTGCGCTTCATTTATTGCACATAGGTTTTTTAAACGCATTACTTGCTCTGATAATGTCTATAGAAATGAAAGAAAATCGTCTGACTGCATTCTTTGAAAGCATGTAATCAGTTGAATATAAGCGTGTATTCACTGTATCAAAAGCAAATTATTTTCTTTGCTTACTTATTAGCAATAAATTACTTGCATAATTCGCAATTAGTTTCGAGTTCAAGAATTTTTAAGAGCATTACGCCAAAGGTAAAAACATGCTAATTTCAAATACAAAGACGTTAGGTAATTTTTCTGCATCCGCTCTTTCTCCAAATAGAAAAATATGTTCTGATTTTACAATTCTTGAGAATTAAACTTCATTTCATGTTCAAGCTACAGTTAAAGTCCTTGTTTCATAAGTCTCTGTTATTACTTTATTAAAATTACAATATTTAATAAAATAGTTTCAAAATCTTCTACCTTATTACCGATTAAATGAATATTGTTAAATTTACAAGCTTAATATGGGTTCATTGCTTTTAAATATTACATTTTTCACATTCTGAGTGCAAATTTATTCATTTTAAATTAATCACTCTAATGCATAAATATTTTAATTTACTTGGTTTTGAAATAAATTTTATATATATATATATATATATATATATATATATATATATATATATATATATATATATATATATATATATATATATATATATATATATATATATATTTCAGGGCCCATGGTAGCATAATTAGATTCTGAACCATTTAAAAAGTTAAAAACATAATTATGGTGTAATGTGAGCATCATTTTTACTCAAACTGATATTCATATTCGTTTGACTGGCGTAAAATAATGAAGATAATGTTCCTCATAAAAGTCAAGTTTAAAAATATTATTACCTAAGTTGTTATTAGTAGTAGTATACCAATTATTATTAGTAGCATTAACACGTCAATGAAACATCTAGATCATCTAAATCAGAGATTACCAAACATTTTTTCCTCAGAGCCCACCTTTTCAAATAGTAATCCAATCAGTGCCCCCTTACGTAGGGTTGCTAGATATACAAACCCTACAATTGGAGAGGAGTGATTAAAGATACCCTTATGTATTCGTTTTAGTTTCTAGGTAAGTATACCTTTAGGACGAAATAAAAAATATTAAATGTTATTTAAAATGTTTGTAGCCTCTAACTTAATGACGATTTTAATCAATCTTAAACCGGGATAAATAACGTGTCCCAAAATATGCTTTCGGGACTCGGGATAGGTTCTTAACTCGGCAGAAGGCGCGCACCGAAGACTGACCTTGGAAATTGCGCTGAGTGACCGGGATACCTCAATCAGTTTTATTAAAATATTGTGCAATAATTTTTTAAAAAAACATTTGATTCTAAACAATAATTACAATGTTTCATTACGAAACTATACTTCTTTATTTAAGAATTTTATTTAATATTTAAGAAAAAATTTGTTTTGTTCCCGCACCTACCGTTTTCCCGTATTGATCGTTCAGTTCAGTCAGTCTCTTGAGAAACGATAAATCGAGATTCCACTATATTGACGAAAAGAACACCGCTCGAGAAACTTCTCTAATTTCTCGTCAATAGTGACATATTCACCAATAATATAAGTCTTTTGGAAATTTTCATTGATATCGGAAAGACTTCTCATACAGCCGCCAGTTTATTCACTTTTTCCCGAGCTTCACGATCGGTCACCTAGTCTAATCTAACCACTTGAGAAGAGATATAAATATTTTATATGACATTGTGTTCTGTAAAACTTCAATGCCCGATCGATAAGTAGCCCACAAATCTTGCGCATTTGTATGTGACGATTTATGCAAGCCGCATAGATATAAAATTCCAAAAAGTGCTCTGAATTCCACCTCATTTGTCGTCTTGGTCGATCTCTGGTAAAATTTATCGATAATTTTTCAATATAAATATTTTGCCTACTGTACTATGGATCGTATGATTTCATTAGTAAAAAACAGCCCCAAACTTCCTAGAGGCTCTGTTATTCTGCGAGCAATTCCTTTCACTCTTGGTAAATGAGTTATTACATTTTGAGAACACGTTTTCACTTTTTGATTCGGATTTTCTTTTGCTAAACTGTCTTATTTTTTCAAACAAAAATGCCTTCTTCTAATACAGGATTTTCGCCGTTATCATCATTCTGCTCAAATTCCCTTTCGCTGTCGTGAGAACTGTATATTTCTTCATCAGGTTCATTTTCGCTACCTTGATCAATTTCGTCTTCACATGACTCAACTTTAAACAATAGAGTTCTCAAACGTTCCATCTCTTTTTCATATTCCGTAAATTTACGTTTGTACGGCATTATCTATCATATAACCCAGCAGACAAAACAACGAAAACATTCCAGAACAGGAAGCTAAACTGCTTATAATGAGAAATTTCGAAGCAATAACGGTCGCAAGGGGAGACTGAGTCCCCCCGTTAACACATGGATTCCAAGAAACGTTTGCTTCTCTCAGAGAAAGAAATTTCAAGTAAAAATAACAATGCCCATTCCAAGCGGAGGGTCGGACAGAAGGATAATAAAAAGGTGATTGATTAACATTAAAAATTTTCCGCCAGGTTTGTTGATTTTCTACGCATGGGGGGACTCTGTGCCCCGCGCGACCCCTTCGGGGTGAAAAACCGGAACAATCCCGGAAAACCAAGATTCCTGACAACTCTAGGTTTACGTTAATAAAGTCATACACAGCAATATTGTGCAAAATTTAAAATGTATAATAATATTAAATAAAAGAAACAAATAGGTACTTACCTATTTGGCCACAATTATTTGTGAAAATAATGCAAAGTTCACTACAAAAATTATCATTTTATTGTGATCTCTGTATAGATAGGAACTGCACTGAACTTTATTTTTGCAATAATTTTTCAGAAGGAGTACCGACACAACTGGTATTGTTAAAAAATCACTCTATTTATAGTAATGTTCAATGAACCCCTCAGAACATAGAACAGATTCTGTGTTCTGTATACGCGATAATCTTGTTAGGACTTACACGATCCGAAAATGCATGACTTGTAAAATGTCATTGTGGACATGTCATTGTGTACAGGCCAGTACAAACACGTTTAGCTAAGAAGTAGGTATATGTTGATTCAAGCGTACGTTTACGTTTGATTAATAATGTTTTTCAGCATGTTTTTACGAGAATAGCCCAAGGGATGCAGTTACTGGTACTCAAAGTCCCTCTGGTATAACTTGGACCTGTAGTAACCCCCAGTATCTTCTCAGTCCCCACCAGGGGACGGCACGTGATTACCGCCCACGTGGGTACCCAGGATCTAAATCCTTCTAATTACCATTATTTCTAGAAAAGTAGTAACAGCAAAGTGCACAATGCGTATTGTGTCACAAGTAATTGAATATGTCTGTATGATGTAACATGAACGTCATTGTTACTCAAACTGGTATTCATATTCCTTGACGATATTCATCTATTCTACCGGGCTTGAGGTGGACTTGTGGGAACGTGCTGGCTTTCGGTGCTGAGGGTGCTCTGACGAATCCCGGTAGGCGCCATTAAATACCTCCGAGTTTACTCCGGATATAGGCACATAAAATCCTCAGACCAGAAAGTCCCTCTATGAAGGGCAGAAAGAGTCGAAGAGAGTACGATTCCCCCAGATGTCGCACCTGGGGGTTCTCGGGTTAAAAATTCAGGTGGCAACTAGCTAAGACGGCCTCCGACCCTTGTGGTGCTATTCAAACCGGAGCCGCACACTTCAGCCCGTATCCTATTAGACCTGGAGCCCGGGGGTATAAGAATCAACAACAACAACATATATTCGGTTGGTATTAATACTACTCGTATTTTACATTCATTCAAGTGTTATTTATATTATGTCCCACATGAGTTGAAATGAAAATATAATGTAATGTAAGCATATTTATATATGACGGGTATTTTATACATGAATGGTAAAATTTACATATGAACGGTATCCATATTGTCTAATATGCATTCGACTAGTATTTATATTATGTCACAAATGAGTGAAAATACGTATATTTATGAGGCAATTTGAGCATCATTTTTACTCAAAATGGAATTCACATTCATTCGAGTGGTATTTATATTTTGTCACAATTGAGTTAAAATAAATATAAAATGTAATGTAAGCATATTTATATAAGACGGGCATTTTATACATGAATGGTAAAATTTACATATGACTGGTATTCATATTATGTCATATTCCTTAAACTAGTATTTATATTTATGATGAAATGTGAACATCATTTTTATTCAAACTTGTGTTCATATTCATTGATTAGCATAAAAATAGTAAAGAAATTCATGTTCCTAATGAAAAGCAACTTTTATTACCATTATTATTGTTATTATTATTATTATTATTATTATTATACCCAATACACGTTAACGCATGAATAAAACATCCAAATCATCCAAATATTTCACATTACCATTATTTCTATAAAAGAGGTAACATGAAAGTGAATAGCATGTATTAAGTCACAAATGAGTGAATATATTTCTATACAAAAATCAAACGTAAAGGACATTTTTCATTCGCAAATTTACTCGATATCTTTGGCTAACTTTATGTATCTTGACTTAGGTATACACTCTTCAAATTTAAAAAGTAGACAGGCATGCAAGGAAAAAAAAGCTGTTTCAATAATATGAATCGTAAGTAATATTACATAAAGATAAAACTAAGGAGACAGTGTAAGGAAAATACCCACTGGCTATGAAAATTAATTATTAGAACAATTTTTTTTTCTCTAAAATATGCAAAAACTTTATTCTCTGCAGTGAACACTTAAAATGCTTTTTCAACTTGATATAAAGTCAATTTATCAAAAAACAAATATTTTAAAGGGATGATTCTTTTTGATTGAAGTTAACAGTTGAGTAATGAGAGAAAGTCTACTAATGTTTCCTAACAATATTTTTTTCGAATCCTTGACTTCTATACATCCTATATTTTTCAACATTATCTTATGCACAATTTACAAAAAGAGATCGAATTTCCCTTCAATATTTCTGTATCTAGTTTATTAACACTTCAAAACGTCCTCAGCTGAATATGTATCGCTGAATTTTTGAAATATGTATTTATGCATTCCACTAGGTAAAGATCGTACAAAATTTATTTTTTTAAATTATTTTTAAAATATATTATTTTTTTGGTGAAGGTATATATTTATAACCATCAAAAATATAACTTAATTTTAGAAACCTTTTTTACTGACACATTAATGTTAACATTCTTGGTCAATTTTATGAAAATGCCTAAAACAACGTTTAACAAAGCAAGTCTCCTTAAGAGAAAATCCAAAAGCTCTTTTGAGAAATTTCCCTCATTTTGCAACTTCCTTTTCAGTAGATCTTGCGAAAAGAGATCAAATTTCCCTGCTACTAGGTTATCGCACTACTAGGTTATTACTCTGTATCTAGGTTACTAACATTTATAAACGTTCATAGATGAATATGTCTAGAGAATTGCATAAATATTTAAATATATTATGTCCGATAGTAAAGTTGCTCTGCAGGGTATTTCCTATAACAAATTTTGCACTTCTGAACGAATTCATGAATGTAGGAAGATTCTCAGCACTTTGGTTGACCGTATTGCAATGGAAATGATATCTGCTCACTGTGGCATTGAGGGAAATGAAAATGTCGACTTCCTGTAAAAGAAAGGAACAATTATTCTGCAAACTTCTAATAATCAAATGACCTTCAATGCCGCAAAATTCCTAATTAAATTAGAATTCAAGGGGAGGTTTGCCTCCTACCTATCAAATGAAGCTAGGGGAAAGGCCTGGGAGTGTTTCACTTGTTCAAAGACCGTTCTTCCAGATTTTCCCCGTCATGTAGCCTTGGCGTTAATTCGTCTGTTGACTGGCTACGATTGTTTGAATGTCCCACCTTCACAAAATTGGTCTTAGAGACTCTCCTGTCTGTACTCTATGTGACTCTGGACAATGTATAGATAACAAGCATATCGACGAATGTACTGCATTAAAGTCATTAAAATTTAATTTGTAGTAATTTCACAGATTTGAACAGATTCGTTATTCGCCAGAGAACATTATTGAAAAAATATGTGAAGTGCTGCCATCTGCATTGATTTTTATGCATTTTACTTTGAAATCATATATGTGGCTAGCAGTTATAGCCACTGCCCGCTTAGAGGAATTTTTTTTCTTTATGTGGCTAGACCTACTCTCCACTGCCCTCGAAAGGGTTAATGGCTTTTAATTATATTGTTCTGAAGTGTTGGGATGCTAGACTGAAGCTAATGGCTTAGTGGACAAATGTCTGACATTTGTGTAAATAAATATTTAAATATACCATCATCGAAGACTAGTACACAACAATATATTTTATATGAAAAAATAACTGTATATTCTTAACTATATTTTTTAGCCATAGTATTGTTTTAAATGAAAGATGATTTTATTTTTAATTTTCAGAAATAGATATTAATTTAGAGCCTTCCTAACACATTATTCGTGACATTTTGGGTCTGTTTCATCAAAAATCCTAAAACAGCCTATAACGTTAGAACACCGGATGAGGTCATAATGATGCATTTAAAATTTGGATTTTTCATAACTTTCGTTTTATAAATGTTAACATCCCAGCTTTCTATGACTTTACCTAATTAATTCATTTAATTAAAACAATGATATATTTTTGATTTACTTTTGCTGTCTTTAAACACTACAACCTAATATATCTAGAACGCCTAAATATCGAAATGACCCCTTTTTTATATTATATGGGAAAATAAAATAATTAATTTTGAGCAGATATTTTCGTCAGCTGTCAATAGTTACTCGTAATCCCCACTATCGTTTTCCGACTCTAGTTTTGTAAAACATCAGATATTTTAATTTAATTTTAATTTCAATATGTTTAATTTACATTTGTAAATGTTTGTGAAAGAAATATTGACAGTGAAAATAGCAATTTTAGAATTTTTTTCCCTGATTTTGGCAACAGATCAAATTGATCCTCATCTAGCAATGTAGTGAGTTTTAATATTTAGGAGCCCCAGTGTTAACCAAGCGAATCTTAAAATAAGAAAATCAAAAGCTTTTTGGTAAAAATTTCAGACAAAATAATAGCAATTTCCTAATGTATGTGTTCCACTAAATTGTTTAAGGTGTCCATAAATGGCACAAAAAGCAATCCATGAGTGAAAGCTCTATATTAATTTAGCCCCCAATTAATGCAACCTCGATAGAAAAAGCTTAATAAGCCGTTTAATCACGTTAAAAAAATATAACTTCAAAATAGCATAATAAAAGAGGAGAAAGGCCACAAAATGATTCCGAAAACCATCAAAGTACCCAAATAAGTTATTAAATTAATTAGTAACTGTTCTAAGCTTCGTTTACTAACTTGGCGATAACGCATTTATTAATAGAATATTTTGAATATTTTTAAACACGCTCATTAATTTAATATTTCTCAGACAGTTTTAATGATAATGTTTCATCACTTTAATAAATTTGTCTTGCGATCATTAAGACATTTTTCTCGTTACTTCTTATTTATCTTGTATGTAAGTGATAAAAAATGGCCATGGGGATGTAAACCCTTTTCGTAGTAGTTAGGAAAAATCTCCTTTCTGCACTTTTTCACTTACATAAAGTCTCGAAGAGTAATAGTTAGAAAGTATTATTATTTGAGGATGGATTAGCCACGATTGTTCATTTATTATGAAAGAGAAATAATTATTTCGATTTTATATAAAAGGAGAATAGATAAAGTTCTCTATATAATCTTAATATGGGCAAAACAAAAGCAGTTTATTAATTTTTAACACGAGATTTATAGTAAACGTAGATAAACATTCATATCTTACCATGGAATTGAATCACATAATAATCATAAAATGTAGTAAGTCGCTTGCAAAGAAAGGTCATGTGGCAATTGAATTTAACTGCGATTTATATTGAATATTTTACAGCACTGACTATCTATTATCAATTTATAACAAATATTCAAGTAAGATAGAGCCCATACAAAGAAATTAAAAATAGTAAATGAAAGAAAAAAAACTTAATGAAAATCAATACTGTTTTATAATGAATTTTAATGAATGAATATTACGTTATAATTTATATACCATTACAACTTTACAAATTTACTGAGAATACAGCATAAGGATATTTCTGCAGATGCCTTCAGTTGTTGTCAGGAAAAATTTCAAAAAAAGTAATCTTTTAAATATGAAACTTATCACATTATAGTTCTTATTGAAGTATGCAGTTCTAATAGTTCTTTTTACATTCAAAATTTCTGTATAACAGTTTGGATAAATTACAAAAAAGACTCTCCGCAATCATGAATACAGGGTACGAAAAAATGGAATCAATTTCTGAACCTCACTTGTAAAAGAGTGGTAAGGGTAGGGCGGCTCTGGAGGTGGCAACAGATTGGTAGAATTTTCTGGCTGGCAGCAGACACCATGAGTTCATCTGGTGAACATTGAGGTTTCGTTATCGATGTGTTCTTTAACAACAACGGTTGATTGACCGCAACACAGAGGGCCTTTAAAACTCATTTTGGGCTTAATGCAACAGATGTCGTTTCTGATCGAAAAACCGTCCTTCGATGGATTTGAAATGTGAGAGCAAGTGCGTCTGAGTTACCACGGAAACCAAATGGTCATCCTAGGACCATTAGAACAACAGATAATGTAGAACGAGTCCATGAGTCCAATATTCGTGAGGAAGTTGCCGCCATTCCCCCACAGAAGAATAACAGAGTGATGGAAAACTTTGCACAACGGCTTCTGGAGTGCATTGCATATAACAGACGCTACCTGGGTGATCTTGTTTTCAAACCCTAGTGGAAAAAATGTAGATTAAACGTATTTTTCGAAACTATAAGGCTTGTTTTTTTAAAATTGCTTCGTTTTCTCATTACCCTTTGAAAAGAGGGAATCCATTCTGATGTACCCTGTACATGAGCATAAAGTGATCAAACGTCATTGAAAGGAAAGGAATTATTTCATTGATGATGCAAAAAAGACGTTCTATGCATACCGGAATACTAGACGTTTGAATCAAAGGCTAATTATTTACAAAATGCATAATAGATGCTGATGTGAGGTCAGAAGAAGATAAAAATATTTCCCAATTACTTCCAGTAAAACATTTTCCTCCTACTTCCAATACTGTCTAAGAAAGTCTGACGTTTGAATTGGCGATACCAATAAAATTCTTATTTTTCTTCATTTTATAAATTTATGTAATAAGCATAACGACGATATTATGCTATAAATATTACCAGCAGTAATATTTATGCAGTAATAGATGTACCATAAATATTACAAGTAGATCTACACTATACCACAATATGGGGTTACTTTGTGACGGTTTTTTCCTGTGACAGCCGATAAGTTTTAAAAGAAGCCCAATCCGAACAAATGAAAAGATTGGTACTTACAATCCCTAAGTAGTTATAAAATGTGCTAACCCGGATCTTTAATTACCATTTAGAAATTAAGATTAAAATGTGCTACAAAGTTGTCCCCCAACGGTGGTGCAACTTTGTGACATATGTCTTTTCGCCATGAAATTCAAGAGGAAAAATTACATCACACAAAATTAGCCATTAAAACGATTATTAAAAGCTTTATACACAATTATATATACTTAGTACAAATAATGGATAGATTTATCAATATAAATTTGATATCAAAGAGACATCGGGTGCCCAGAACAGCCATCAGATCTTTGAGAAGATGAGGAAATTCGTCCTTCGGTGCATTCTGCTCCTTAGGGTAGTTTTTTTTTCCAGATAGTCAATTCTTCTTTTAGAGGACGGAAAAATGCAACATTGAGTGGCTGGAGGCGGTGGGTCGACTTTGTGAGTTATTTTGAGAAAATGTCATTGTGCCACAAAAAAAAAATCGTCACCTTTCGATATTCAGGTTACTTTCTCATATATTTCGGAAGGATCATTACATAAAAGTTACATTGCTCCACAATCTAACCAACATATTGACAATAAAAAATAATTACTTGTGGCAGTTAGTTGTATAACGTGTTACGCTTCAGCACACAAAGTTTCCGAAGTTTTCGTCAACAGCGTAACAGCAGGTTTCAACAATACACTGGCCACCGAAGAGAATAGACGCTCTGGGCACTGGCCGCTAAATGAGACTATACGTCTCTCAAGCTGTTCCCGCTGCTCTTTGCTTGTCCGGTATCACGGACACGGCGCGAGATCGCAAATACGAAAAAGTTTCTATGTGTCTCAAAGTAACCCCTACAGTCACAAGGTAGCTTAAGGTCTTACGGTATTATGATAGCACGAAAGATCTGTAATGAGAACAAGCACAAATATATGAGGTGTCACATAACATTATTACAAGGAAATTCTGTATTGACTTTCAAGAAAAAGGAAATTTTTTTGTAGCAGTATATTGTAATTAATTAATTAATATCATGATTATGGAATCATGAAAATGAATATACTTGTAATGTCATGTTAATGTACGATAAAATTATGATTTTTATTCTAATGATATTCTAATATATCTTGATTCTTAAATTTATATATATATATATATATATATATATATATATATATATATATATATGTTGATTTATATATTTATTCATTTATTTGTATAATTGACAACTTTACTTTGAATAAATGTGTTATAGTATCTATTCCAAACTGCTATAAAATTAATTTAAATATCCAACTTATTGTAAAATATTTGATATATTTTATCAATAAGTTTTTAAATTCTGTAGCTGTGAAAATATCTATGTACCGATGATACAGTGTATCTTTCTTAAATCTGAATGTATATATAGATAACAAATTTTTTAACAGTAACGGAGTTCATTTCTGCACTGTTTTACTGTTAAAAATTGCAAATTGTAATATTATGTAATTACGTTTATTAATAACAAATCGGTTAACACAAATTATGATATCTAATATGTTATTTTCTTCCAGCTGGTTTCTTAGATCCATAAAAATCTAATGTAAGTCACTCTATTTTAATAAAAAATATAAAGTACGTAATAAGAGAAAAATACATATATCTTGCCCATATTGTGCAGGAATTTTAATATAAGAGTTGATAATGTTAAATTTCATAGTTAGATTATCTTTTTTATCATTTCTCAAACTTCTGTTTGAATTTCTCAATTTTTTTTGTCCTGGAAACTAGACAGTTTTAAATTTTTAATTACACGCATGGTGTGGATAGAAAAGGGAAACGCAGTGGAAGCACCAAAAGAAGAAAAGAATTTTTATTAGATATTTAACGTTTCTTTATTCATCAGTTACAAACCTACATAATTATTTACCTTATGTATTTTGCCAGATACATAAAATGTCCCCACTTTCATTAAAAGGGAAATCTGGGTTTAAATTATTCATGAGTTAATTTAGTCTATGCATAGAGTGAAATGAATAAATAATGTAATTTTATTCCAGTAGAATCTTTAATTTTCAGTTGAAGAAAATTTTTAATACTGAGTAATGAACGTTCATTTGTAATTCTTCCGTTTTGATCAGTTTTAGGCTGAAGTTTGAGATAAAATTTTCCAATGAAAATTATTTCTAATTTTTATAATTTTTTTTCCTGACTATGCTCTGTGCATACGTGCTTTTAATGTGATTATCAAAAATGTAGAATTTTATGTATGTATTTCCGAAAGTATGTGAGGAACTACGACAGTCATTAATTTTGCATAATGTTTAAGGGCATAACAGACCAGCAAATGATTAAAATTTTTCCATGCATTCAGAAAAAAAATACTGAGAAGCATATCATTTAAAGAAAGGAACGCGACTGCCAGACATCAAAATTATGTATGCACAGTTAGAATGATCAAAATTTTAGAATAAATTTACCGAATTTCTCAAGAGGCAAACTATAATATTTTTTTTAGTTTATATAAAATATTTATGGATTCAGTGTGTATTGATCACAAATCACTTTTAATTATATAAATAGTGAAATACCTTAATTTATAGTTAAGACATACTTTTACAGTATATAAATGCAGTATAAGAGGTATTAACTTAAATGTTCGTTGTTAAGTGGTGTACATGGGTAAAAGAGATGATTGCCCAATGGTTGATTTATAAGTGTCGTTTTTCCAGTTAAAGAACGTTTATCTTAGTAAAATATTTCAATCTCCAGTGCTAATTTTTTTATTTTCCAAATGGTACTTCAATTGCAATTGATCCTGTTGCATATATTGTTTTGTTGCATGTTATATATATGCTTATTTATGCCTAACTTTCCTTTAAAATATATGTCGTCAAAACGATAAGTGTATAAAACATCGGTAAGGAGCTAGAAACAAAACAAATAATATAAAACTCTAAATTTATAATTTTAACTAAATACTTTTACTCCAATTAACTAACTAGTACCAAGAATCTCAGTGACAATAAAGTTCATGCCTAGGGCTTAGTATATCTTGTGGTACAATAAAACATTACACGTCCATGAGGGTGGTCATTATCACGTGGCACCTCAATCAGACTCTTAAAAATGTAACTGACCCAGTCCTTTAAAGAAATGCATACTTTGCTGCTCCTGAAAATCTCCTCTTTGTATGATATCAGACGATCGCAGTCATGTAAGAAAACATGGATTACACCGGATTCCAAAGGTAAGAGCTGAAAATTAAAGAGGTACCATAAAATTTTTAATTCAACGAAGAAACTTTGATGCCAGAGTTTATATTGATATTATTGAATGGAATGATGTTAAAGTAACAGAACCTCGTATGATGAGGCATATTTCTGATTACAAACAAAGCAGCTTATAAAGGAAGCAAAAGCATCTGATCATGTGAGTCAACATATTGATTTCAATAATTTTCCATGTCACACACAAGCTGTAGAAAGAATAGTTAAATTAGTTACTGAGTCATCTTTGTCCGTTTGTGGCACTTCTGCAAAAGATGCATTGATAAAAACAAATATACATTCTCAAAAGATAATGCGAAAGTTTGAAAGAAATATATTAAATTACTATTTACTTTTAACGTAGGATTACGTTCCTCAATAACGGGAAGAAGAAAATTTCAATGTCTGTCCTGCGTCGCGAGTAGCAGTAAACAGTTAAATAGAAAAGTACCAAAATGCGTCAAAAAAAAAAGAGGTAGGTAACGATAAGTAATCGTACGTTAATAACCTGCGGTAGTTTCGTTAGAAGATACTACCTGAAATATTTTTTTTAATTTATAATTTTATTCTATTATTTACATTTTGTGCTGTTTTATATTTCGTTTTGAATCTTTTAAGGCAGTACTTGCTTGTCTGATTTCTACTTCCTCATGGTATGCAAAATAACTAGTTACAGAGTTATTTATCCTCAAGTACATCGGCAAATTTAAATCAAAGAAATCCTGTTCAGGCTCAAATACTTTACAGCCTACTACCATGTGAATTGGAATACTGGTGCATGTTTTAGGTCTGCGCAAATTGCAACTTTCTGCAGATTATTTTTATTATTACAAAAAAGTCTAAATGTTTTGTGTATGAATTTTTAAAAGCCCCATATCCTGATATTTTAAGATTAGTACTTTCAGAATCACTACTACTGCATTTGGGGGATTTTGGTTCTAATGTGGAAGAGAAAACATGACAATAGCATTTTCTTATTTTAAATTTTTATCTCATTTTTTCTTTTTGTTTACTGTAACTTTCAGCAATCAACTTTAATCCCATGCTCATACACGAATCTTTGTCTCGCTGTATCAATATAGAGATATTCTCTGTCTTCCTGTCTCTCTCTCTCTCTGTATATATATACTGTGTATATTCACAAATATTACAGAATATTATTTGTAATCAGTAATATATATATATATATATATATATAAATGCGTGTGCGTGTATGTGTGCATTTGTGTGTAAGTGTGTGTGCTAGACATTTACGTTAATTATTTTATACCACAAAATATATAACCTTATGGCACAGGTTCGTTTAGTGAATGAATAGTTTATATTTAATATAGATTAATGAAATATTTTTCTAGTAATCATTTAGGAAATTCATTATCTTCTTCATAACAACAAACGCACACTGACGTTTTTACGATATATCTTTACAACATTTTTTGTCTCCTGAATTTTGCAGTTTATATTCTTCAGTATTGACTATTTCGACTCTGGCTGCAGAAATATTCTGATATCCACACAAACATATCACGAAATCTGATAGTGATTCTCTTTGACTCTTTTAGTGGTTTTTGTGTTTTAGAATTTCCATGATTTCCGTTCCTGGTTTTTCGCTTTTCCTATCATATTTGGATAACGTATTCCAGTAGAAATTTTATGTTTCTTCCTTTCTTGCGAAAGCTACAGAACAGACACGATACGTAAAAATCATAGATAAAATGCATTTTCCTGTGTTCCTGCTTACTTTATGTCTTTTGTCTGAAAGAAATATTCATGCACTTTCTTTTCATTTTTAGAACAGATGTAGATAACTTTAAATTTTGAGAAGATGTGTTTGCCAACTGTGTTGTGTTTTTAAATGGGACTGAGATTTTATGTTTATGAATCTCCATGTACCTAAAATATGAGTATAGATCATGACGGAACGATTATCATATGCAAAATTTATTTATTTTATTAGTTGAATTACATTATCGCACATGTTGGAGTCTCTCTGATCTTGGAATCTATGATGTTCTTCAATATGTACGAATGGTCATAGTACAGATTACAGTAAAACCTCGTTTATCAGGACTAACTGGGACCATAAGCAATCCGGATGATCAAGGTAATATGGGTAATAAGCTAAATAAAATCTTTAACTAAGCAGACTTACCATTTATTATGATAATCTCAATTGACACCTCGGCTACCCCGCTTTCGCATATCAACCCATGAACACTGAAGACCAACCATACGTGAATAGCCATACCTGAATACGCAGACGATGCATTTCCCAGGTTCAGTGCTTTCCATTACTGTGGGGCTTGAGGATGCCGGACAATCGGTACAGATCCGTCATCCACTCAAGGCACCCCAAGCCCCCTCATTGATTACGATAAAAAACTATTTTGTAACAATATTACATAGCATTGTTTACAAGACATTAAAAAATATTAAAAAAAACTTTTCTCATCATTTCTTAACAAAGAATTGGTAACTCTCTGGCTTTCATAAACTCAACATAAAATATTTTATTACCATAATTTATTGTAGAATCTATGTAGGTACTGTACATTGAATCAAACTTAATAGCGAATATTTGGCGTACTTGCAGTTAGGTTCTTGCTATCATAGTTTGAAATTATTATCTCATGTAAACATTAAATAAAAATGATGTCTAAAAATCTGATCAGGATTATCCGGAGATCCGGATCAACGAGAGCCGATTAAACGCGGTTTTACTGTATATGAAAATATCTTCGGTAAATAATTATGTATTATATGTTAATGTATTACAATAAACAAAATATGTAAGTATAGTGGAGAGTGGAGTTAATAGCAGGTAAAGGATATTACCCCGAGTTAAAAATATCTGATGCTCAAACAATCTTTTATAGCGCCCACCTGCCAGAACCAGGGTTTGATAAAAGGTTTAGTAAAACCTAAAAGCCAGTACTAAGTGACCCCGGTTAGTGTTTTATGCTGTGTGTTAGGGAATTTTATTGATTTTGGAACCTTGATACATTTTATTCCACTTAATTGTTAACAGTTGCATATTCATATTTTCCAGCGAATTAGAATTTTTCGTGCATAAAAGCTTGCCATACGTCTTTGAACGTCTTTGAATATATATATATATATATATATATATATATATATATATATATATATATATATATATATATATATATATATATATATATATATTTCTTTAATTTTTTTAAATTTTTATTTCAATAACCAGACTTCTAATCGGCCAGAATATGAATCTAACAGCCTGTTCACATAGGATCCGTCAGCGTCAGCATTAAAGATTTGGTTGGCACTGATTTCTTAGTCTCCGTTAACATTTATAACCAATCATACAGTCAGTGATTGCTATATGATTGGATATAAAGTTTAACGGATTCTATGTGAACAGGCCCTAAGGATCCTTACCTCAATGATGGTTTAATCAGTTGAACTACTTCATTCATGTGAAAATTGGTCATACTCTAAAAATCCACCTTTAATCCACCTTTATCAATGAAATGCATTATTTTCTTTCAAGTCAAAGGTTTGAATACATTAAAGTGATAGGCTCGCCGAAATGCATTATGGGATGTATACAAACCAAAATGTAAATTCTGATGGGACATACTAGACCTAAACGTAAGATAATGAAAAAATATTTTTGCTACGGATCCTACAACCAAAATAAAATAAGAGATATTTTTTTTTCCTTTTTCTCATAATTTACTGATATTACAATTTTTGAATTCATTACATAATTTTTAAATATAAACTTAATTATTAATAATTTAACTCGACGTTTAAAAATTAGACTTGAATGTAGTTTACTGAAAAGAAAAACGCATATACTACTCGAGCATATATATCTAATATACAAGTAGAGGTTATGATTTTTTACCCGATGTTGTTTAAAGGTGACGTAAAATTTGGACTGAATGATTATTCAATATTAATTAAAATAAATAAAATAATTATTAAACATAAATGACTGCAGTCGAATATGTGATTTGTTTTACGAGCCAAATTCGTTTCGTTTAGAAGGGATTGTTATTTTCAGGATATTTTTTTTACTCCTACAACTAAAATAGACTGCCCTTGAAGACTGTGCGTCGCAAATTGTCGTAAACAAACAGATAAGTGTTTTTTTCTGTTGGCAATGCAGATTTCATCAGTCTCGGAAAGGCTGAATAATGCATTTCTATTCTGCTTATGTCGTAAAACCAACATGATGCTGGGGAATTACATAAAACAGCATCGTTTTCCAAATGTATAAGATAATTTACGACTCTTAGATTTTAGAGATGTTGCATGGCCTAAATTTATCCACTTGGACCCATACCACATGATAGCATAAAGGACAAAGACTGTTATTTTTATATAAAGTCCCATTTGAGTGCATTGAGTTTCGTAACTCTTTAAGAAGAGAGTTTTACAAAAAAAAATAACAATATAGTGGCCCTCATTATACTCTTGGGGCATGATATAGAAACCCATATAAAATATGTATAAATAATATTTAAGATTGGAATCCAAAATTCTTCCAATATAAATTTTATATTACTAAACGTAAATAACGGAGAACAGTCATCCAAAATGGGATTTTGTCGCATTATAGGAGTACCATGATTGGAAATTGCGCCATTTGTAGAAAGATCCAAGGTTTGAGACCCATGGGTTGCTTTATATGCTGCTATGACTATCGTAACGTAATAATTTAAACTACAAATAATGGAAATATTTCATAATGGAGCTATGAATTATATTATTTCTGTCGAATTTTTCGCAAGAATATCTGATAGTGGCAAGCTCTTTGACTTTCAAGCTTCTACTGTAAATCAGAATTGAAAATCTTTAAAAGTTGTAATGGGGTTTACCCCTTCCTTTTAGCTTCCGTCAAAATTTCGGGGTGAGGCTTCGCCTACTATTTCTCGTGCCCGTGATATTTCCGGGGTGGAGTGCTTAAAAGTAACGCACCAAAAAGATTAAAACAATCCATTTAATTTACCCTGCAATTTTTTTATATCTTACTTTACATACCAGATAGCAGCAGCAGACTATTTATAATGTAATTGGGGATTTATTTATTTTTCTTTTACTAGATGTGGCGGATCAAGAAATAAATGGAATCCTCCAGAAAAAATAGGCACTTTTATTACAATTTTCTTGAAAATTATGCGATTATTAATTTGTTAAATGCGATATAATTTAAAAGAAGGGGACAGTGAATTGTTTGCTTGTGGGCGTCATTGATTCAAGCCTTGTGCAGAATTTGGTGCAGATGTGCTATTTTACTTTCACGGTATGCTTATCAATACGACTCTTCTGCAAATAAGCATTAATTTGGAATCATCCGTTGGTGCTTGTACTGTTTAATATATTTAGTTCTTTAATGCATTTGTTAAAGAAGCTGTTCTTCCATTATGCAGACATGCTAACATATCCTCAAACATTTCTTTGAAAGCATTAAAATTTACTATCGAACCTAAAACTGTGTAGCTGACATCTATTTATTATGTTTAGTTTTGTAGAAAAATACGCTCTTACAAATGTCGGTTGCTTACTCTTAAAAGTAGCTCATATTTTGATAGAAAGTGAATATGTATATCCTTATATACAAAATGAGAAAATTTTAATTTACGTGTATAAAACATAAGATTATAAATGTCTTGTTTTAATATAATTAATATATATATATATATATATATATATATATATATATATATATATATATTTCGGTTACAATTAAATTTTAAAAACTTTCTCTAAAATTTTACAAGAAGTATGTCTTCTAAAAATATTAACTCTGCATCTGCACACTTGTCTGCCTTTCATAACTTCTTTATGTCTACTATCCCGAAATGTATACAGAGTAATTTGTAAAATGCACGGATTATATATATGTGTAAATAAATAATTGTGAAAAATTTGTTTGTAAATAGTTAACTAGCCATTTTGAGGATTCGTTTTCCTAAATGGAATGTGACATTTTATTTAACGCTCGATATATTTAAAAAACTATTTTAAATATTAACTAGGACGTATTCTAAGACATGATAAAATTTATAGATTGATAATTTCTAACTGTACATGATAAAAAGACAGTTGGAAAAGGCTAATGCAGTAGGTTTCATGAAGAAATGTTTTACTGATAGCGAAAACCCAAATGAGCTTTTGCTAATCCTGATAATGGGATGGAATTATAAACAGCAAAATATGATTAAAGGATAAAAGAAAAATTCCGTGAAAAGTATTATGATTCTAAATATTTCGAAAACATCCTGTTTGGCGAAGATGTAACTTTTTTTCTGATATACAATTATGTACAAAAGATGTAACTGAGAATTCAAACTGAGAATATGAATTTTATGGAAGGATTTTTAAATGGTAAATTTCATCAACGATTTAGAAGACTGAAATATGATGACTATATGAATGATTGTATATATATATATATATATATATATATATATTGAAACACTGGAAAGATAATTGAATGTGCTATAAATGAGGTTCACTTGTTTTTGTACGCTGGAGATATTGGTATACCATACGAAATTGACATTTAGTTACATAAATATGTAAATACGTATACAAAGCAGGCCAGTAAAATTGTAACACCATGAAGGAGGGAAGATTCAAACGTCAAATTCTTATGAAAGGGAGAAGATGCTGGGATATGCAAATGATTAGCATTTAAGCGCAATCGAACGACGCAGGAGAGAGAAATGATACCTCATACTGTGTATAAAAAGAAAAGTTACGCAGCGGGTTTCTCATCCGGAAATCGCATTTGAATGTTCATTGTTGGTGAGAAGATCGTGTTATTCCTCGTATAAGAAGGAGAAACGGCTACCAACACGTACAGGAATTCGATAGCGGCAGGATCGGGTCTTCTAGAAGATTGTGGTTTATCTTTCCGCGATACTGCTATTCGCAATGGTCTGATTCCAACGACTGTCATGCGAATATTGAATCGATGGGTTCAGGAGCGTCATACTAAACGCCAGGCAGGATCTCAACGGCCTAGCGCCAATAACGCCCGAGAGGACAGACATGATGTCAGGCCGGCCTTGGAGGATTGTACAGCCACATCACAGACCTTGAGTTACGAAATGGGCATGTTTGCAGCACGATGAGTATCCTGACGGACAGTGCGACGACGTCTAGGGCAGCACAAAATGTCTGCACGTGCGACCATTCTTTCATCTTCCCATGGCACCGAAGCATAGAGAAGCGCGGAGACAATGGTGCGCCCACCGACAAAACTGGATACATAAGTGACACCACGTCGTCTTTTTAGACAATCCCGGATGCGTCCATCGTGATGCGTCTAGTATCACGATGGACGCATCCGTGTTTTGAGGCAAGGAGCAGAACGTAAGTGGCCTGCTTCCATTCGACATCATCATACGGGACCTACACGAGACCACATGTTGCCCGTCGTGTCCTGACCTACCTCGACACAGAGGGTATTCGACTGTTGCACTGGCCAGCACGTTCTCCAGATCGCTCCCCCACTGAAATCATCTGGTCATGTTTTGCTGAGAGACTCGGCCGTCACTGCTCTCCAGCCACTATGGTTTATGAAGTGTGACATAGACTTAAAGCAGCATGGAATGACCTGCCCGTATCTATCATCCGAGCCCAGTTCGACTCGATGTCTAACCGAGTTATAGCCGTTTTAGCTACCAGAGGCGGCAGCTGGATGTACTAATTTCGGACCCTGTGTACCTCCAAATTGCCTACAAATTTAATCATGTTCTCTTCCTACTATGTTGTATGTGTAAATAAGTAACGTTTGGTTATTTGCTTTCCTTTCTTGTCTTGCACTTTTAATAGCTAGCAGTGTACACACACACACACACACACACACACACACACACACACACACACACACACACACACACACACACACACACACACACACACACACACACACACACACACACACATATATATATATATATATATATATATATATATATAAATATATATAAATTTGTTTACTTATTTAAAGCTTTCATGTTAAATATTCTAACTGTGTTAACTTATTTTATAACTCCATCCCTTATCAAAACTTATTAAATTTTCCACATAGTTTTATGCTTGCTTGCGATTTCCTCTGCCACCTGCCTGCCATAATTTTTTTCTTTTGGGCCTCATTTGTGAGCTCAGCAGGACTCCTTTTGTGGGTGTTTTGGCTATTTTGGCGGAAACAGCACTTATGTTTTAATTTCTAGGTGTATGAAGTGGTTGCTCTCTAATTTTGGTAGGTTTTATTCTTGTTAGCATTCTTCCTGTTTCCTAGGACCCACTGTTTCTGGCTACCTCGACCACATATCGGCTTGCCGCAGCCGATGTTATCTGTTTTTGCAGCCTTTAGGTTTGCCAAGGGAATCTGAATCACTCTTTTTTTCGAACTGAAGGCATGTAATCGAATGTAATCGAATGAGAAATACAGCTTTGTTAAAGTAAGCAGTATTTTCTTGTTCAGGAGACCTTTTTAACTCCCGATGGAAAAGAAGTCGTTTCCAACTGCCTGTCACGAGATAGCCCCTTCAGGCAAACCCACTTGGGTGGGGGGGCAGTTACCGTTATCAACTTTCACCAACGGATTGGTTCCATAGTCCTTGGAGAAAAGGGGAAGTTCGTCGATACATTAAGTTCTAAACCAAAAGGGAGGAAGTAACAATGATTAGAATCGGCGTACACAACGCCAAGAAGTTATGTTGTCATAGCTGAACGGTAGACTTTCTTTCTCTTACGGTAAATATTTTGTCTTCAGTATTTTTAAATTTTAAATTATTTTAATGTAGTATCCAAAATTGTAATATCTTATTTCCCATATATCTCTTTTTCCCATATATTCCTTATTTTTTTAATATACTTCTTTTTTTCTCTGTATTTTGATATCAAAGAGATTATGTTTTAATATATTACAGGATCTACTTTCTTTATTTTTGGGTTCTGTTCTGATATCAGATCATACCAATGAAAGAAATGTATATTATTATTGTTTGCTTTGTATACAAAGGATAGCTTCAATACTTTTATCTAAAAACGTCTAATTATATTTATACTTATTTTTTATACGTTTGGAAATTCATATCGTTATATTAAAATTTATAACGATAGTATTAAGGAAATGAAAAAAAAACTGCCAGTTTTAATAAAACTGAATACTTTAAATACACAGATCTGCAACTAAAAAGCTGTTTGATCATTTTAACTAATTTCCATGTATTTTAGTGTACTGAATACGAGCAAAAATTTGAAAAATATCCTAGATGTCAGGATTTAATACAGAAAGCAAAATTCTCTTCAAATTTAGCAATTTTTTCTCAATTTTTGGTCTTAGGGTTTTTAACTAAATTTTAACTCAAAATTAATATTAATTAACTCACATCAGTTCATTTAAGAATTACAATGTAAAAAAATCTCACTTTCAAAAAAGTGAGCTATTGGAAACCAGAATCAACGTGTTGCAAGCTGACCCCGCTGGCTCTGACATGCACAGGCATGATTCAATTTTTAACTTGTTCTCGTCTGTTGACACTTTTTAATCTCACTTCGTGTTACCTCTCATTCATGAATCGCATTTCCCAATGTTAGCGTTATGGCTCCGTGGAACTGTATTAAATAGTCTGACAGTTTCTGTTTCATTTGTGGTGAATATACAGTGTTGAAGCTACAGTTTAATATCACAAACTTTGTGAAAAAGTATACTTCGCATACTTCGGACAAAAACTTGGAGGTCAAGATAAAGTTTGGGAACCTCATAAAGAGTGTGAACGAGTGTTGATGACCTCCGAAATTAATTCAATGGTAAGAAAAAAACTTTCTGTTATGCGATTCCTATGGCATGGCGAGAGCAAAAGATAAATAGTGAAGACTGTTACTTTTGTTTATGCGATGTAAAAGGGTATAATTCCAAATAGAAGCATTCCATTCCATACCCCAATGTCCACTCAGCAATTCATCCCATTTCTTCTGGTACCGATAGACCAGTACCCAAGCCCCCTTTTATCTTGGAAGAGTTACCTAGATCCGATGGAGGTGAAGTCATACCTGAACCAGATGACGAATCAAGTTCTGACTTTGAAGGTGATACAAGACTGATAAAAAAAATGGGGTGCACAATTATTGATAGTAAACTTGGTGGTTAAATTGATATGATAAAGTTTTGGCACGTGATAATCTGTGTCACACAATTAAATTTTACAGAAGTAAGTACAGTGGAAACAAAGCGTTGTGAATTTACATTTTGTAATGTATAGTCAGAATAATTTATGAATACTTAACTACTATTGGGAAGTATAAATACTTGTATACAGAAATTCTTTTCTGCAGTCCTGGTAGCACGTGGATTGGACAATGCACATCAGCTAAAACAACGAGGATCCGGCTACGTAGGAAAGACGGAGCTAGGCCTACTACGTAGAATCTGGTCGACGAGTCGCTGCACAGAATCTGGGTGAAGAACCGGAAAACTTGCCTTCTGAATGCAGCATATACATAGTAGTGGCTCGGTGATGAAGATGATTGACCCAAAGGTCTGGATAACTCAGTAACATAGCTGAAGAACTAGCTGGATGATGCTTTTGAATTTAATGATACGACACTGAGAAAAACTGGCTCAAATTTAATTTAAATTAATATTTATTCATCGAAGATATCTTGACAAAAGTAATGATCCCAGTAATTATACAGACTAATGTCAGCCAGTATCACAATAAAATATGTCCGTAGACAAACAAAATAGAGGGAACTCGCCCTGCTTACGACCAACACCTCACATGGCGAATTCGTTCTTTTTTTATATATAGAATGCAAGCAAGCGTCACTCATAGCCTGTTCACAGCCTAGAGCTCGTATGCGCTAGTATGTTTGCGCTCTGATAAATAGATCGCATCTCCTTTTGCACATAGTAATGAAATAAAACCTGTAGAAAGGGATAATTAAATAATTTGTAAATGCTAGTTGTAGCAAAAGACTATATTCCAACGGAATACTAAAAAGTGCGATTACATTGTTATTACCTTTTGGAACACTCTGCGTATGAATACATTGAATCTATCTTGCACGTTTTTATGTTAACTTACAATTAAGCAGTGAATCCGAATTGCCATGCGATTTCGAATATTTATATCGATTTTATTATTGTAGATATTGTAGATATATTTAATTATTGTAGATAATAACAATGTAATTGCTTTAAGAATTGCTTTAAGAATTGTTTGAGTGTGCTGAATCATTTACAAAGGAAGAGATGAGATAGAGATGCCATTACGCCGTGTTCTAATATAAGCGGTTGTCGCAGTTTGAGAGGGGGGAGAATCGTCCGGATGATGGAAGCTAGGTGGTCAGCTAGGCGAGTAGCTCGTCAATTAGGCCGCTCTGATTGTGTTGTGAGGAGGTGTTGGGACCAGTGGACCCGAGAGATGTCATGTACACGAAGACCAGGCTCAGGACGCCCTCGACAGACCAGTCGTCGAGAAGACCGCCACATCGTAAGAAATGCACGCGTACAGCCAACTGCTTCATCGGCCGCCATCCAGGCACAGGTAGCACCTTCACTAGGGGCCTCTGTGTCTTCTCGAACCATACGAAGGCACCTGGCTGAAGGACAGTTGGTATCGAGGCGTCCATTACGTGTGCCGCCCTTGACGCCCACCCATCGACGCCTCCGTTTGGAGTTTTGCCGCGCACGAGGAAACTGGACTGCAGCGGAATGGAACCAGGTCGTCTTTAGCGACGAATCCAGATTCAATCTCGGCAGTGATGACAAACGTGTTCGTGTGGGGATAGCCCGTGGTGAACGCTGCAATCCTGCCTTTGCTGTACAGCGACACATCGCTCCCACAGCTCGTGTGATGGTATGGGGTGCCATTGCCTACAATACACGGTCACCCCTAGTATTGTTCCGTGGCACCATGACAGCCCATCGGTATGCTCATGAAATCCTGCAACCACATGTGTTGCCACTCATGCAACGGCTCCCAGGAGCCATTTTTCAACAAGACAATGCTCGGCCTCATACGGCAAGGGTGTCACAAGACTGTCTCCGCACTGTTACTACCCTTCCTTGGCCTGCCCGATCCCTAGATTTGTCTCCAATCGAGCATATCTGGGATCATTTGGGACGACTAGTTGGGCATCCCACGAGTTTGAACGAACTAGAGGCAAGGTTACAGCAAATATGGAACGAAATGTCTCAAGACATCATACAGAACTTGTATGACTCCATGCCCGATCGTATCGCATCGTGCATTCGCGCTAGAGGGGGTCCAACGGAGTATTAACTCCTCCGTTCTTTTGCCTTTTTCTCTGAAATAAATTATCCTTTTTCTTTGATTTTCTTATCATTTACTTATATCAAAGTAGTCATTAAGTATGTAAAATTTCGTTTCATTTTGACGACTCCTTCTTGGTGCGCTAATTGTTTTGTTCATGAGTGTACTTTTTCCCAGGAGGCGATGAATGATTTGGTATGGGACTTGAATTCTTCCCAATGTTGCCGCTTTTCTTCCCAATGTTGCCGCTGAGTTACTCGGTTCAAGGCTCAAAAGCAGTAATTTATTGTTGCCAGAAATGTCTTTTTCATGGTTCAGACATCGTGAAAAGGAGTTCCTTCCTTAATTTGCCCAGGAATACAAGTTAGTTTATTGCATCGATATGGATGGTTTGATGGATCAGTTCAAACTCTAATATGTTTCAACGCAATAGTGTATTTTCATAGATTTTTCAAAAAGAAGTCTCAAAGCACTTTTCCTGCACAACGGCGGTTTTTACTCTTCCATCCCTGTAGGTCATTCTGTACACTTGAAGGAAACCTACGAGAACATGGAATTGGTTCTTTGTAAACTTAAATATAAAGGCCATAGTTGGCAAGTGGGTGGGGATTTAAAGGTCTTGTGCATGCTACTCGGGTAGAAAGCTGGAAATACCAAATACCCTTTTTTTCTGTGTCTATGGGGCAGTCGAGACCGACAAAATCACTGAACCAAGAAGAGTTGGCAGACGGGGTGCTCACAGTCGGTCAAAACAATGTCCTCTGAGAAACTTTGGTTCATCCACATAAAGTTCTTTTACCATCTACCCATATAAAATTGGGGTTGATGAATCTATTCGTAAAATCACTTCCAAGAGATTGAGAATGCTTTAAATATTTGGTAACCAAGTTTCCAGGTCTCTCGGAGGCAAAATTGAAGGAAGGTGTGTTCGTTGGACCAGACATTAGATGACTTATAGCCGATCAAGAGTTTGTCAATACCATGACAGATTCTCAAAAAGAAGGGTGTATTGCTTTTAGGCCATAGAGAAGAGAAATTGAAAAGAGGTCATAGAGAGGTGAAAGAGGTCATAGAGAAATTTTTAAGCGATAAGAAAGATCATGACTACAAAAAGATCGTCGGACGAATGCTGAAAGCATTACAAACTTTAGGTTGCATGACGAGTTTGAAAGCGCATTTGCTCCAATCCCACATTGACTACTTTCCTGAAAATTTGGGAGCTGTGAGTGAAGTACGAGACGAACGATTCCACCAGGACATTAAAGGGGTGGAAAGAAGATGTCAGGGAAAATGGACTATTACAATGATGCCAGACTACTGTTGGATGCTTCAGAGAGATATTCCAGATGCTACTCACAAGCATAAGTGTACGAAGAGGAGCCTCACAGGGAAGAAGAATCGGTTTTAGTGAGCTCATTTCAGTTCAAAAATGATTTTCATGTAAAATTTGTAGTCAAAAATTAATTTTCTATGTCTATTTTAATTTATTTTGAAGTATTGCCTAATTTAACATGGTTACCCAAATTGTCAGGAAATGTGATATCCTATGAAAAAGCGGAGGTCATTTTCAGATTCAGTGTACAGAAAAATATAAAAATATGTCAAATAACCAAAACAGCTCTTAAAAAATGTTTTAATGCAGACCTGTGATATTGTACTCAGTCATTGTGAAACAGAGCTCCATATTGCAATCGTAATGGCAGCAGAACCATCTACAACAATTTTTGTTCCTTTGAATCGCAGCAAAGATGTCGGATGAAGCCTTTTTTCATAGTTTTATCCAATTCTTCTATTCCTATGTGGCATCTGAATCACTTACTGTCCATCTAAACTTAGAAATCTATTCTTTTTTCTGCGAAAGAATTTTTTACGTAAAACTTTCGCGTGAAAAGTGAACAGAGAAAAAAATTATTTTTCTTAAAAAAACTATATATTGAAGTCCGATTTCCATTTATTTTCAGCTCTTACCTGACATGTTTGTAGCACTGTCATGCGTTTGTTTAAGTTATATATGCATTCCTAGCCCTGATGAAATGTCATGAACTGTTATATGTGATCTTCAATCGGTGCAAAACCTGGTTTAATTTTAAATCCTCATTTAGTAACACGTGTCTTTTAACAAGCGTCAGTCATCCAATTCATGAAACATCATACAGAAATGCAAGTTTTAGACCATAATAATTCTCAGATACTATTTTTTTCTACTAAAGTACCACTACGACTGGATTCCTAAAGATGAATTTGTATTAATCATTAGATATATAACGAGACAAAAAAAATAAATATTTCCTCGTTTTCTTACCGTTTTTATAGGACAAGAAAATAGGGAATGCGAGATTCGTTTTATATAAGCTAGCTCTTGTAGTAGGAAACTTTTGTATATATATATATATATATATATATATATATATATATATATATATATATATATATATATATATATATATATATATATATATTTATATATATATATATATATGAATATATATATATATATATATATATATATATATATATTTATATATATATATATATATATATATATATTTATATATATATAAATATATATATATGAATATATATATATATATATATATATATATATATATATATATACAAGGTGCGCCCATGAAGTAACCGGACAATTTTTTATAAATAACAAAAATATTACTCACCTTCAAATAAATTTACCTCCTTCAAAATAATCGACAAACGAGTCTATACAATTTTTCCGACGTTTCTTCAAGTCATCGAAACCAACCGTTCGCAAAATACGCGTAACATTTGATTTAATATCCGAGACGTTTTCAAATCTCTTTCCTTTCATGGATTTTGCATTTTTTGATTACAAAGGGTTTATTCACAACGAATTTGTTCCTGAAAATCAAACAATTAATCAGTATTTTTACAAGGAAGGGATTTTTCGATTATGAAACAGGATAAGGCGAGTTAGGAAGGAACTGTTTGATTATGGGCAATAGTTTCTTTTACACGATAATACTAGGACCCGTACAGCAATTTCTGTACAACAATTTCTTGCTAAGCATTCAATTAAAATGATAAATCACCCACCATAATCTCTCGACTGATCATCAGCTGATTTTTTTCCTTTTTCTCAAGCTTAAGGTGGTCATGAAAGGACAGAGATTTGAGAAACGTCTCAGATATTAAATCAAATGTTACGCGTATTTTGCGAACGGTTAGTTCAAACGCCTATAACCAGTGTTTCGATGAGTTGAAGAAACGTTGGAAAAATTGTATAGACTCCTTAGGCGATTATTTTTAAGGAGATAAATTTACTTGAAGGTGAGCAATATTTTTCTTATTTATAAAAATACTGTCCGGTTACTTTATGGTCGCACCTTGAATATATATATATATATATATATATATATATATATATATATATATATATATATATATATATATATATATATATATATATATGTATATATATATATATATATATATATATATATATATATATATATATATATGTATATATATATATATATATATATGCTATAGTATTTGCAAACTTTAGATAAACGATATATATATATATATATATATATATATATATATATATATATATATATATATATATATATATATATATATATATATATATGTATATATATATATATATATGCTATAGTATTTGCAAACTTTAGATAAACGATATATATATATATATATATATATATATATATATATATATATACACTCAAGAGCCAAAACATTATGACCACCTGTCAATAACGAGTTGGCCCACCTTTGGTGCGCAACAAAGCTTCAATCCGTCTTGACATGGATGCCACAAGTCCTTGGTAGATGGCCGGAGACAGATTGTACCAGATGTTTAAGCAACGGTCACGCAAATCCGAGATATTGCGAATTGGTGGTCTTTGAACTCTGAGCTGCCGTCCCATGACATCCCAAATGTGTTCTATCGGATTGAGATCAGGTGGGTTAGGCGGCCAGGTAATTAACTGGAATTCAGCATCATGTTCCTGGAACCACTCCAACACAATTTTAGCCTTGTGACACGGGGCGTTGTCCTGTTGGAACATTCCATTTCCAGCTGGAAAAACAGAGGCCATGTAAGGGTGCAATTGGTCCGCAATGATGTTCAGATACCCTGTAGCATTCATGGTCTGCTCTACCACAACAACGGGTCCCAGAGACGCCAAAGAGAACGTCCCCCAAAGCATAATACCCCCACCACCGGCCTGTGTATGACCTACTGTACATTGAGGGAGCAACAGTTCGCCTGGAAGACGGCGTATCCTGACACGGCCATCGGCGTGATGAATGACAAACCGTGATTCATCTGACCAGGCAACTCTCTCCCACTGATCCATGGACCATTCGCGATGGTCCTGGGCCCAGCGCAGGCGCAGTTGGCGATGACGCTTGGTCAGAAAAGGCACACGAGTGGGACGTTTGCTGCGTAGCCCCATATCCAACAGTGTCCGCTGAACAGTGTGCTGCGATACTATTCTACTTGGCCCTGCATTGTATAGGACTGTCTGCTGAGCCACTGTCTGGCTCCGGTTTTGCTTCACCATGCGAGACAGTCTACGACGACCTTTTTCTTTGATATCGTGTGGACGTCCAACACGATGTCGTCTACTGCTGGTTTCACCGTCATTCATCCACTTTGCATAAGTACTAACAACTGTAGGTTGCGAACAACCCAGGAGTCGTGCAGTTTCGGAAATACTTGTTCCGAGCCTTCGAACCATTACAATCTGTCCTCTATCAAAGTCGCTTAGATCAGCAGCTTTTCCCATCACACCCAGAAGTAAGTGAAAGAATGATTCTTCAGACTCTCCAGCAGCAGTTGAATACCATTTCCACCTGATCACGTGCCTTCCACGTCATCCAGGTGAATTCATTGCAAAATGTAGGGGTGGTCATAATGTTTTGTCTCTTGAGTGTATATATATATATATATATATATATATATATATATTTATGTATATAGACTTACGATCTTGTCCTTTCTTTTTTAGCCTTCTTATAAATCTGAATATCATAACGTGTATTTCTCTGTCCTTAAAAAAATTAATGTGAATTAAATTGTAGAAACGTTTAACACCTACACAGTCTAATCATCTGGTTTCAACAAAAGCAGATATAAATATATCTTAATTATCCCAAGGTCGCGTGTTAATTTGGAGTGATGTGGGTAGATTTTAATTAAACTTAAGTAGTATCTCATTTCCAAATAAAAAATAAATATTAATGTAAAATTCAATTTGACCACAGACAGACTTTCTGAAGCACAGAAAAAGACTAACGAACTCTGTATTTTGAATTTTTCCCCCAAAATAGTAAGTGTTGGGAGTCGTACTCACAAGTGTCGTTGACGATATCTTGGCAGAGTACTGGTTGCATTACTTTGCCGTCATTATTGGTTTTGTGTGTGTCGTTGAAAGACTAAGTTTTCTGATTGGTGACTGCTAAACAGAAAACATATAAAAGAAATTGAAAATAGAAAATCAGAAATCAGTTTATTTTATTTGAAAAATTAAAGAAATTTCCTTCTTGACTTGGATTTTCAAGCAAAATAGACTAATGGAGTACACTTCTAATATTTTTCGGTACTGTAATAGAAGAGTGACTTTTTTTAAAAAATAATTAGACATGTAAACCAGTAGATCAAACTGTGTGCTTCCCCAAACACCTTTTTTACGTTATTGCCTGTGAATGTTATCTAAGCCAACCACATTTTGAACTCTCTGTTTGAGTATCTGATTATTTCATTAATATTTCAGTACAGAAATATTTTAAGATAAAACAATCTTTGACGTATATTCATTTTCCCCAAAAGTTAGATTTTTTTAACTGATCGCTTGATATTCTGCTGATAAAACTTTCTATCATTTACTTTTAAGAACGAATCTAATGACTTTACATTTCTTTATAGTATTTCCTTCCGTTCGGAAATATGAGTAACTGACTTATCGATGCAAAGTATGAATATCGTTCTAGAAGAATGATACTCTTTCCATATTTCATCCCATTTTAGAGATATTTCTGATGATAGTGTTAGCAAAATGTCTTTTACCCGATATGTCATGATTTGCAAAAGACATAAAGGCGTCTGAAATAAACTTCAAAATACAGTATGTATATTTTTTATTCACTCTTAACAGAATTTCACCCGAGAAACTCAATCGTTACTTTTTTTTACTTAAACACTAAAGGATGTTCGAAGTTTTAGGTAGCTAATAGTAAAGGAAATGTATTTTGAAAAAGGCGCTGCAAAAATGAACTGTTAAAATGTGTAAAGCATACAAGATAAAAATAATGAAAGAGGGTGGCATTTCAGTGATATTTCTTGCAACAGTTGAAATCCCAGTGGCATAGGTAGTATTTGAAGTTTTATCTGATTAATTATATTTCGTATATCTTTCAATCACTTTTCCGCTCTCATATGTACGAACTCATGCGCTAAAGAATTACCTCATCACACAAATATCAATAACTGTGTTTATGATTGCATTATTTGTTTAATATTCGTACAAGTTGTTGATATTTACAAACATTGTGATTGCAAATATTATAATAGGTTACACACTTTTGTGAAACAAAAGTATTCCTGATGAATATATTAAAAGCTGAAACTGCGCAAAAAAAAACAGACTTTATCATTAAAATTTATGAATAAATGTTTTCCTTTCTCAGATTAATATATTACTAGAATCATTTTATTAGCAAAATACTATTGAAATTTAATGTTTTTTTTTTCAGTGAAACAAGTACTCATTCTATAGGAATATCCCTATTAATACTATAAATTTAGCTTGGGACTGCATGAGTGTACCTGATATGGAACATACAGAATTCGAAAGCGAACTAATGTAGTTATGTATTTACGTAACCACCAAACAATTAACACGGCAGTTAAGATAAAAACAATGTGTAATTTGTAAAAAAAATTGAAGCATACGTAGTGTAACAAATTAACAGTGAAGGATATATATACACTACTTAAAAAAATTAGGGGAGCAAGTAAAGAAGTTAAGAAAACAGTGCGAGACAGCCACGAATTGTCATAAAATGGATAGTACACGCGTATCAATGCGCAAGACAGAAAAAAAAGACTTAAAAAAATTTGTAATTAAGCTTTAATTCTTAGAAAATAAGGAAAAAACATAAAAAGATGATTTAGGGCAACAATTTGGTTACATGTAAACGATAAAAAAAGTATTGTTTAGAAATGATGCAAGATTTTTAATATGGCGTGTGGTCTCCTCGAACAGCTAAGAATGCTGCACACCTGTTTTCCATGGATGCGATGATGTTATCGAAAATACTTTGGGGAATACTGTTCCACTCCTAAAGAAGTGCAATCTCCAAGTCTCGGAGAGTAAAAAGAGGCCTTGGTCTCGCAGCAATGCGTCGTCCGAGCATGTCCCAAACATGCTCGATTGGATTCAGGTCAGGAGAGCACACTGGCCATTCCATACGCTGTATCGTTTCAGCTTCAAGCATGTTCTTCACAAGACGAGCTGAATGCGGTCTGGCATTATCATGCAGGAAAACAAAGGAATCTCCAATGGCTGCAGCGTAAAGTATGACATGAGGTCTCAGTATCTTGTCTGCATACCTCGGAACCGTCAAAGTACCATTCCGAATGATATGCAGGTCCGTACGTCCACCTATGCTGATTTCACCACATACCATAAAACCAGCTCGTCTGTATCGTGACCTTTCACGAACGAATGTGGGGTTATTTCGAGTGCCCCTTTCCTTCCATACCAAAACACGTCGGGTTACACACTCCAGACTGAATCAGGACTCGTCTGTAAAGAGCACTTGGCTCCAATTATGTTGTTCCCAATCTCGATGTTCAGCAGCCCATCTTCTTCGGGCCGCACGGTGGCGTGAGGTCAATGGAATGCATACCATTGGCCTACGTGCATAGATACCTCCCTGATGAAGCCTATTACGTACTGTTTGTCTGGACACTCTTCGTCCTGTTGCCAACAGCAACTGTCTTTGCAGATGCGTAGCATTGTCTGTTCTGTTTAGACGAGCTGTTAACAGTATATACCGGTCATCAGTTGCTGTAGTGGCGCATGCCCGACCTTGCCCTGGTCGACGTCTAACATTCCCCGTTTCTTGGAATAGATTCCACAGTCTTGCAACGACACTTCTGGCGGCTCCAACAGCGTCCGTGACACTACGTTGTGTTTGCACGGATTCAAGTCTGCCTATAATATGCCATGCCATGGATACCGGTAAATCACGTTGTTGAGACATTTTCAAGTCACCTTTTCTCAAAAAGTATAACTGAGCAATCGAATTTCAAAGTTAAGCTAGTGAAACAGACGTTTCTGCAACATCCCGATTTCCGCCCTTATGTTCTTTTTATGGTTTTTGACGTCATGAACTTTGATTTGCATATGAAGTTCTCTTCTTCTGTTTCCTGCTAGGCTTTAAATTATAGATGATTTATTTTATGTTACTTATCGGTGAAAGTATTTGCGTAATTTCGTTAAAACCATGTGCTTCCCTAATTGTTTTGAGCTGTGTATTTCGTAGCAAACTCAATAGACTGTATTACCACCTTTAAAAATTTAAGATATCAAAAATGTTGCTGAACGATTTAATTAAAAAATAAAAAAGCATATTTCTGTGAAACATAAGTTAACTAAATTTCCGAATGACATAATAATCCACTCAAGCTAAAAAGAGAGGATGTATTATTTAACATATAAATTCCAAGTCTACTTTAAATTTATGTTTATAAGTATTTAGAATGTGATATACAAGTCCACTCAGAAAATATGTGATGCCAGTATACACAACATTAGAACTGATATTATTAATGAAGTATATTTTATCAAATATACTCATGTCCATAAATTAAATTGCTAACTCCGGCAAATAAAGGTTCAGAAACAAAACAAACGTGACTCATTCATGAAGACCATTTATTAAACAAAAGATAAAGAACATAAAATATGGTGTATGTATGATACCATTCATAAAAACTACGATTTTTACTCCCTGGAGCAATTGTAAAAAAACATCTCCTTTACAAAAACTTAATATTACATCGTAAGTATGATGGTTAATACATTGTATGTGTCCCATGCGATGAAATGCAGTCCTTTACAACTCCTAGGCATGCTGATTATCAAATTATCGAGCTGATCTTGGATAATATTAATCCACTCAGCAAGCAATACTCTCCCAAGTTCCGATACACATGTAGGTGGTGGTTGACGAGCTGCAACTCGTCGGCCAAGCATGTCCCACACATGCTCTATCGCATTAAAGAAAGGTGAGAATGTTGTCCATTCCATACCGGTGATATCCTCAGTTTGAAGGTATTCGTTTTCGATGTTTACTCGGTGAGCACGGGCGTTGTCGTCCATAAACATAAATTCTGCGCCCATGGCACCCCTAAACAAACGTACATGTTGTTCCAGAATGATATCCCGATAAATGTGGCCATTCATGGTTCCGATTTGAACATGCAGATCTGTTTTGGAGCCCAGTATAATTCCACCCCAAACGAGCAATCCTGCACCACCGTAACGGTGTCGTTCAGTGATGTTGCCTTGGTGGTAACGAGTACCTGGCGTTCTCCAAATGGAAGTCAAACGTGAATCCGACTGCAAGCTAAACCTGCACTCGTCGGAAAACATTACACAAGCCTAGTGTGACGATGTCCACATTGCATGCTCTGTACTCCAGGCTAATGTGCCGACAGTAAGTTGCTGCCGACAGTAAGTTGCCGTGAGCGGAACACGTCTGACAGGCCTGTGAGCATATAGACCAATATTTCCTAAACGTCTCTACATGGTTTACCTTGAAACTGTGGTACCCGTGGCTGCAGATAGCTAACGAGACAGGTCGGATGCCGTGCTCACTCTGCTTCTTGTGGCAGTTACTGCCAAATACCGGTCTTTATTCGGCGATGTAACTCGGTGGCGACCTGTACTGTAACGTCTTATGACATTTCCATCATCTTGGAATCGTTGTCAAAGCCTAGAGATGACACTTTGGGAAATTCCAAGTTCCTCGGATACTTCCATCTAAGTACGCCCACATTTCAGGCGGTCGATAATTCAACCACGTAAAAAATCATCCACTTGCGTCCTCTGTGTCATAACTATTCAGTTTTGGCACTGAGCTGCTTAAAGAACGCTTGTGAACAATTTGAACTTCTTTTCCACCATTCCTTATATACCCATCTCTTACACTTTCATAATTGTGACGTACTATCGGCGTCATCTGATGGCTTCCTGTAATTTGCATATTATTCTTGAAGATGTGTGTCATAATTCTACAGGTGAAATGTTTACTTTAGAGTTCGATTTCCGTGTGATTCTGAATTATCCTTAATTTATGGACATGAGTGTAATTAGGAATATTAAAGATTTTTGCAAGCATAGAGATAATTACCATATTTGATAAAATTTTCCTTCTAAATTCGAAACAATTTGGAATAACCCTAGTGTTTTCCAGTTACGGTGCAGTAGTTAACATATATATATATTGGGGGGGGGGGGGGGAATATCATGCAGTGAAAACCTTTTTCCTTTTTCTAAAAAATTCTCAATACATTTTTGTTGAATAAAATTAATACAGAAATGCATATATAAATTTAAAAACTAATTAAATAATAGACGAAATTAAAGAATCTGAAATCACTTGGTTCAACAAATGTATAAAAATGTCATAAACATTTGATTATGTATTAGAAAACTTCTGTGGTTTTGAGAACTTCCCACTTTCTAAACAAGTTAACTAAGAGGTAATTAGTAATTAATTATGGTGTTTGCCTTCTTTGTCACAGTATACATAAGTCATGGAGTAATCTACTCTCCATCTTCGGTAGATTCGGTCACTGTGCTACCCTTTGTTTCTTTGCACATTAACAGCAGTAATTACCTGACATTGATATCGATTTTCTCATATTACTCTCTATATAGGCATATAAGAAATAACCAGAATGATTAAAGTCATTTCTTTGTAGCATTAATAACTTTAATAATTTTGTTTAAACCATTTTTTCCTAGGATGCGAAGTCTTGCTTAAATTCAAGTGGATCGTCATAACAAAATGGTTAAGTCATTTCTTTATTGAATTAATACTTTACACGATTTTTTTTTTCGTTTCCTCGAATGCAGAGTCTTGCTTAAAAGCAAGTGGATCGTCATAACACAATGGTATGCCTAACTTAATCATGTAAAAATTCCAAATCATAATATTAATTATATTCTGATATACCTTAACTCATTTTTCCATCATAAATTATTATCAATTTCCTTTCTCAATTATTTTTCGTTCAATTATAAATCGCATGGAAATTGTTTAGAGCTTTTTTATAACTTTTGAATCATTAGTATCGATTTTATATCTAAATGTGTATAAACTACAATTTTTGGGCCTGTATTTACCGAGCTTATACAATTACTGCAAAATTAAATTTTGATGGCTTTGAAATAATTACCGCAAATTGACATTCTTTGCCTCTCAACAATTAATGTACTTCAGTAAAAAATAGTGAAATTTATTTCTATTAGATATCCTTAAAAATAATCAAATACGGTCGTCAGACTTCCTTAAGATGACAAAATAGTGGAAGTTATGCAAGGAATGTTTACCGTCTAGACTTCACTGAAAATACTTTTCCTTATAGTAATCTTCTACTCAAAACTTAAGTCAAAAACTTCAATTAATATCAACAATCTCGCACTACATTCTTAATAAGGCGTTATAGACTTCCTGTATTAAAAGTTAATTTCTAGAAAAGTTCTATAATTAATGGAGCTCCCTCATTAACTTTTATAAGTTCATTTAAGAATTTTTGATTATGTTAAACGCATATATTGCATGAAATATGTTTTTTATTTAACTATGCAAAGTAGTATTTTTTTATAAAATACCTCTATTTAAAGCTGGTTTTTAGAGAGTAAATAGAAAAATATACTGTAGCATATTAACGAATTGCTAGATTTAAAGAGAATTGACAGAGGAGTTAAAGAAAGGTTAAAAGAAAGCACGTTATCTTAAAAAGTTGTACACACATTTATGTTTTATACTTGAATAAAACGTAATATCAAATGATAATGACACAAACATCATATGTTTAATATATCCGTATATAATATTTAGTAATTATTAGATAAAAAAAAGTATTATCATTTCATTAAGTTTAAGGTTTTATTTAAGAGTATACACTGACAACCTAGTTTTTCTCGTTTAATAAAGTTTTGCAATAACTACAGTAATAAAAAAATACTTTTTTAAATGTATTTATTAGAATCTTTATTTTTAATTTGAATATTCACATTAGGTATACATATTTCCCTGAGCAACACACTCATATAACCCTATTTAATCAGCGTGTTTACATTTAAAATATTTACTAATATTACAGAGATTGCAAAATGTTGCTCTTTATACTCAATTTTTGAGAATCTATACTAATTTAAAAGAGAAATTTTGTGAATCTCTAAAGTTTTTTTCATTGTGGAATAAGTGGTCCTGCAGAATTTATTAATTAAGTATAAACAAGTCTTTATAAGTAATTCAATACACCACTGTTATAATAATCATGCACTGAAAAGCATTTGTGCTGCTAGTAAAAAAGTCATTACATTTACGATTATTTGTAGTTTTAAACAAATATGCTTTTAATAATTTAGAGGGAATTTTTTGTATTGTTATTCAAATATGGTGAAGAAAGGAATCTTCTGCTTCTCTCATTCGCTCCATTCGAATTTAACACACATACAGGTGTAAATATTCTATCGATTTCTATTATCTTTTCATAAAAAATATGAAAACTGTAGGCTTTAAGTAATGTTTAATAGATCCTTCAAGAAAGTTTCTAATTTCTCTTGAACACCAAAAATTCGGGTAAGCTTAAATTGATTAAGATCTTGTTTAAGATTGATAAGTCTTACGCTCTCAATAAATACATTCTATTGCAATATCAGCGTTCACTGTGAAAATACCACCATTTTTGCAACGAGACATCTCACATACGAATAAATTGTAATTTAGAGTATTAAATATTAATATGAAATTTATGATGAGAAACATTTTTGATAGCCAAGTAGTATGTTTCTTAGATTTTAAAAATCAAGGATTTTAGGCCTCGTGCAAGTATAACCTGAAGATTATTCTGCGTATAAACAAACATGTTATACTCTCTAATTTTGAAGAAGATTATTTCTTTAACATTAATTTGGCAAAAACTCTGAACATTTATGATTAGGTAACTGTCAAATCAACTATACAACAAGGACATACAGTACTCTAAATATATTTGATACAGAAAATCAGATATGTTTAATCCATCCGTAAATTATATATATATATATATATATATATATATATATATATATATATATATATATATATATATATATATATATACAGGGTGTCCCAAAACGACCGCATAAACTCTGCACAGTTAGATTCCTCGTTGGGAGTACATCAAAACTGCACAAAAAAGCGTTCCTGTACGATCCATAGTTTACGAGAAAAATACGAAAAACACAGTATGACGTCACTGCCGGTGCAAGAAAAAAACACTTTATTGGACATATCAACAACAATATTTGCATATCTTTCCAGACGATAATGTTTAAAACGTTCGCCGCGCATATCGCGTCATGTATACGCGCGCGCCATGGAATGACGTTAAGCCGCTGTTGAACTGGTATTTAAAAGGTTGCATCTTGTAGCTACCGGTAGTCTTCGTATGGTGGTCATGTACTCCGTTCGTGACTACTGCGACATGTACTTGATGTAAGGTCGATGTAATGGAAATGCCTTACGAACTGCTAGGGAGTAAGCCCGTCGATATCCGTCCCGCCGTCCTCCCGATGTCAACGTCATCCGTAGGCTGGACGACAGACTGCGAAATACGGGAAGCGTCTTGCCAACAGCCCATCTTCACGATACTGGAAGACCGCGGATCGGCCTGACGGTCGCACAGGCGGATGCAATACTGCAGCGAGTAGAAGAGACGCCCGAGGTAAGCACACGCGCATTAGCCCGTGATATGACTTCGAGTAAAAGTACTGTGCCCAGGCTTTTACGGTCTGAGAGGCGACACCCATTTCGGTACACAACCGTGCAAGATCTGAAACCAGATGACTTTCAGAAACGCGTGGCCTTCTGTTAATGGCTGTTGCAGCAACATAACACAGATAATGGTTTCATTGCACATATCCTGTGGACTGATGAATCATGTTTCACTCGTGAGGGGGTATTCAACCATCACAACAGCCATAAGTGGTCCCAGGTCAATCCTCATGCAATCGGGCCGCAGAAACATCAGGAACGTTAGTCTCTTAACGTGTGGGCCGGCATACTCGGGAATCGCCTGCTTGGACCATATCTGTTGCCTGAACGGCTCTCGGGACAGTCGTACTTGGTGTTTCTCAATGAGGTCTTAACCGAGTTCCTCGATGACATACCATTAGCGGCAATACAGGGACTTTTGTTCCAGCGTGATGGGGCTCCGGCGCATTTCTGTGCTCCTGTACGTGGTTGGCTGGATTGGAATACCCCGGCCGCTGGATCGGACGTGGGGGTCCGGTTCTATGGCCGCCACGTTCGCCAGATCTTACACCGTTGGATTTTTTCCTATGGGGTCATTTCAAGGCACTGGTGTATCGAGACGTAGTGACAACACAAATGGACTTAGTTGATCGTCTGCATGCTGCTTGTACTTCGGTGGACCCCGCGATGCTGCAACGTGTGATGACAGCCATTCCACGACGTGCTCAAGCCTTTCTCGACATGCACGGCGGACACTTTGACTATCTGCTTTAAATTGTGCATGCTGTTGATATGTTCAATAAAGTGTTTTTTCTTGCACTGGCAGTGACGTCATACTTCGTTTTTCGTATTTTTCTCGTAAACTATGGATCGTACAGGAACGCTTCTTTGGGCAGTTTTTATGTACTCCCAACGAGGAATCTAGCTGTGCAGAGTTTATGTGGTCGTTTTGGGACACCCTATATATATATATATATATATATATATATATATATATATATATATATATATATATATATATATATATATATATATATATATATATATATATAACATTTTGCAATTTTTCAGTATTACAATCATGTAAAATAAATAATAATATATTAGTCAAATGTTTTAAATATTTCATCGTTACTTTAAAAACCGAAAATTTCCAGATGGTTTAGTAAATCATTAAAAAATTTACTAAAGTTTTCGAGAATAGAATTCGTATAATATCTATTTCTTTTCAATAAATAGACTTTTCCTGCACAAAATTAATAACTTAAAGATTATTTTTAATTATTTATGAGAAGAAACAGATTTTGCAGAGGCTTTGAAATTTATGAATAACCTCGTCGAACATACACACAGATATAATTATTCTATCATAATGGGAAATAATACAAAATGGTAATTTGTGTGAAAATAACTAGTCTGCGTTTTTAAAATAATATCATCGAATAAATTAGTTTCTATGATTGTCGCACTAAAAATATTTTATAAATATTTTACCTCACTTTGATTCAGATAGTAAAAATGTTAATATTCTAGGCAATATATTTGAAAATCATTTAAAATATATATCTAAACATATTTTTAGAAAAATTTTTGCTATTCACGTTCGGGTGAAAATTAACATTTCTGTATTATGTTATTGTTCCAGCTTTACACAATTACCTCAACAACAAGTAATCGTACTATTGACCGTAAAGTCGATAATTTCCTTCATTATTTCCCTAGAAAACCAATATACTTTCAAAGTTCATTAGAACTGTCTCCTAACTTTTTTGAGTCTCCAAACAAAGCAAAATATTAAAATGATTTAAAACGAAACAGGGAAGGTGTATAAAGAATTGTCTCGAATCTATATTTATGAATAAACGTAAGTAATACATTGAAATTAATTTTGCAAAATTCTTTTGAAATTATGACACTGATTTTATTGAACAGGAAAATTATAATTATTTAATGTAAAGTTATTATACATACATATATATATATATTTGTCAAATCAGATATGAAGTTATATTATTATTCTATTATTATTTTTTTATCTTTTATTTTTATTTTTATTGGAAAAAACTTATCAATACTTAAACATATCTATCTTAATCCGTTTTAGTTATTAAAATATCGGTGATATTAATGTATAAAGTTCATATAAACGTTAGAACATATTAGTGAAAATTCTAACGGAAATCTGAAGTTTTCAGTTCAAAAGTTACCCAACGTTTATAGTAGGTACACACAAAATCTTCCGTTTACAGTATTCTTTAATGATGATAATAAATTAATGATGAAGGCATCGCATAAATGTAGTCTCTATTTATGTAAAGACCAGTAACATGTGATGAAATGTTGTTTCTTTAATGCATTAAAATGTGATTTGAAATATTCTGACATCGGAACATAGCGTGGAGATTTCAAAATTGGAAACATTGTAGTGAACGATTGTGACAATTCATATCTAAATAAACATTAGAAACTTTCAACAAACTTTCAATGAAATTTTCATATGATAGCAAATTCCTTCCTACAATGCAAATTTAATTATCTTCTTAATTCCAACTAGCAATCACATTGGCATGCTTTACGCGAATAAGAATCTTTCCGGACGATGAAAATTTCACGCGTAAATATGAAATGAGAGTTTCCTTATCTGACATCCATATTTATGCACTTAACAAAAGTGTTAGCAAAAGAGACTGCAAATTTCTTTGTCACTGCTCTAGCAAACTATGGATTTTAGCATCTACACCAAAATTGTTTTCAGGCAATTGTTTTAGAATTAATATAAAATTACGATGTAATTTTTCAGGTAGATCTCACTAAATTATTTCCAACAGTATAATTTATCATGACAGATATTATATCAGTTTAAGAGTTCACAGTCAAAAGTTTTACAGATACATACACTGTCCGAGTTTAAATTCCATAAAAAATCCCAAATTCCAGTATTTCATTTATATTTTCAATAGTTAAAATTAAACTATTCTTTAATAATATTTTTTAGTTTTTACATCATTCAAAATATTCTCTAATGTTTTCTACAAAGTAATGTGTTATTTTAACAGTGTATGCATGGAAACTATGTTCTGGGTCCAAATATTAAAAGAAATATTTTCATTCAATACAGAATCAGAAGCTTTAATTAAGTACGATATAAAGTTATATCATTTTGTTAGACTCTTTATTAATTTTTTAAAATATTTTTATTGTAACAAACATGTCACTACCTAAACACATGTATCGTAATGTCTTTTTTTCTAAAAACAATGCAAATATTAATTAATAAAAATACTGTAAAGGTTAGTAAAATAAAATTTGAAGTTGTAACTTACGAATGCAATCTGTCGTTTACTATATAGCGTGAATGATAATAATTTATTCAAAAAGACATCGCACATGTAGTCTCTAGTTCACATAAACCCGCTTTACTGTGAATATAAAGATTTTTGATTAATGCAGTAATATGTGATATGAAATATTCTCGACATAAAAAATAGCTAAGGGATTAGATAATTTTAAATATTTTAGAAAACGATAGTGACAATACGTACTTAAATTCAACATTAGAAACATCCGATCAGGATTCAATGAAATTTTCATGTCAGAGAGCAAATTATTTTCCTCTATGTAAATTTAATTCCCTTCTTATTGTAACTGGTCATCACATTGGAATTCTTTACGCGAATAAGAAGCTTTCTGGAGGGCCAAAATTTCCGCATAAATAGGAATATAGAGATTCCTTATCTGACATCCATATTTATACACAAAAGACTTTGCAAAAGAGTCTACAAATTTGCTTGTGTCTGTTCTAGCAAGCTGAGAACTTTAGCCTCCACACCAAAATTGTTTTACAGTTGATTGTTTTAGGGGCAATATATAATTGCAATGTAGATTTATGTAGATTTCTCCAAAGCAATCCTAAATGTATAATTAAACATGGCAAATATTATACTAGATTTAGAGTTAACAGTCAAAAATTCTATAGGTCCTTGCATTATCATAGTTTAAACTATTTAAAAAACCATAAACTCAGCTATTTCATTTGCATTTTCAATTGTTAAACTTCAATAGTTAAACATTTTCTTTTATAACTAGAGACTTCGCCCCTAGGCTCGCTACGATCGCTTTTCGATGTATTTTTTTTTCATGAAAGTACACAAATTTTACATATTTGGAAAGAGCTTTAAAGACTGATAATATTTCCTGCGTACACTTATTCTGTTACTTTAATAGTTTTACTTTAATAGTTTTAGAGATATTTCAATTCTAAATGCATACTCCACCGATACAAAACGTAAACACAGCGGGATTCTTTCACAGCGGGATTCTCACTAAAAATGAGTAATTGACAAGATCTATTTTACAATCTTGTTTTGTTTTGCTATTATTGAAGTGTGTATAATGTTTTTCAGTGTGATGTTTGAAATTCAGCCTACCAGTTTGACGTTTATACACATTTATACCAGTGTGACGTAATATTATATTTGCTTGGCTCCTGCACCTGCGATTGTTTGAATGCTCGATACTATATTTTGAGTTATTGATACTTTATAATAACTGAAGATGGCAGCATCGGTAGATACTTCTGTTAATATGATGGAAGACGTTTTAAGTTGTAATTGCGCTTTTGCGTTGCTGTGTTGTGATTTTTGAACTTCAGACAGAAGGAAGTGGAACTTCGCTGGGATCGCCGAGTAGGGCAACTCAGTCCGTTGTGATATATTTTGTTTTTCTAATTCTCAATAAATGTCCGTGTTGTTCAACACCTGGAAGTCTTTAATACAAAAGTACCGAACGCCTACTGTGTTTAGTTTTTAAATTGATATTGTTTATTAAAATTGAGATTTTTGGTTATACATCAGATTAGGGTGCCCCTTGGCACACTTCTTGGCGTAATTTTGTCAACGCGTTCACGAGTTCTACGCGTAAAGGCGGTTGTTTATAGGAATCGGAACAGTGACTTCTCATTTCGAGCAACCAAAACAATTTGAAAGAATTAATAAAATACAGTTTAAACAATCACATTATCCAAATATAATAAAATTTTATTACTTAGCTCTTACTGTTTATTCCTGTAAAGCAGCGGTCCTCAACCCCCGGGCCGCGGACCGGTACCGGTCCGTGGATCAAATGGTATCGGGCCGCCAGCTTAGGGTCACAAGATCAGGGTTCTCATTGATTTAGCATTATAGTGAGTTAAAATGTTAAATCACTTTATATTAATATTTTGGTGTAACTACATTTTATTTTGAAGGCATGTTTAAGTACAATTAAATTAAAATTATTAAATCAAAACAATCTCAAATATAAAAAAGCATCATGTTCCCCCTCCTCAGCGGGCTGCGGTAAAATGATCAAACGTTAAACCGCGGCGATAAAAAGGTTGGGGAGCACTGCTGTAAAGGACAAACGGCATCGGCAATATGTGGCACGTAAATAGTCTTTATGGAGATGAGAAAGGCTCTAAAACGACCTTCCGGAGAGTTTTTATACCTGCGTCACCACATAAATTCAGCAAAATATGAATCAGAAAGATTATCTGTCGCCAGATGGCAGTGCATTCGGAATTATCTTTTAACGACGCTCCTGATTCCCTCAATAGTATTCGTATGCGGGTCTGATTCCGGATCTTGGAAGGTAAGCGAATGATTGACTCTCAGATGCACGAAACCTTGATCTGAAAGACAATCATACGCTTTCTAACAATCGGAAATAATTATGGATCCAGCAAAAATATTTCTTTCAATAGCACGCAACAAACTATCTTTCGTTCGATCTTCCACCACCTCAAATAAACACTTATTACTTCTTCTTTCAACGCCGCCAAATACCCACTTTCCCATCACTCCTTTTCCCCTATTATACTTTATTTTACCAAACATGCTCTCATCAATCTCAACAATTACACCAGGACCTCCAATCTTTTCAGTTTCTTTAAAACAGGCATCAATACACACCTCTCTACAAAAATTCTTCCAGTCGATCACCGTCGTTTCACTTTTAACATCAACTTTGTTCATAATCAAATCAGTTTCCGCCTTAAACACCCACAAATATGTAAAAATCAAAATATCAATCAAACCTAACATATTCTCCTCAAACCATGAACCCTCCTTCCTAACATACCTTTTGATGTGATGGGCATTCGCTCCTTTTGTACGACAAACCCATTCATACCCATCTGATCTATCTTTACGCTCAACCAAATGCATATATTTTTTACACACCGGACATTCATATTTAGAAGAATTTAAACCATCATTCATACACCATTCAATCACCGATTTCTTACCCATGCATTCCAATTTCGTAAAAACATTTTCTATTTAACTTACCAGACGCCATAGTAAACTACTTGGGGAACGGGAGACTCCAAGTTAAGCAAAGGAGCATTCAAATGAAAATGGTAGAAAACGATTTTAACCGGTTTTCTTTTAATTTTAACTTTTACATTATAACAACCAATAACAATTGGGTGCAATTAATACGTAATACAAAGGTTATCACAAGGGGAACTCAAGCGCAAGATCGCACTGAATTGCATATGTTGCAGTACTTGGCACTTTATCGCGAGTTTGGCGGGGGCACCCTAATCTGTAGTGAAACCAGATTTTTACTTTTCAGATTTTTACTTTTCATCTTTCTAGCTTTTAGTGATTTATTATAAATGTATATATTGTTTGTTTTACTTTTCAGGTGTTTTTGCTCCAATGATGAAAAGCTAAATCTAGCTGAATTCTGAGGATTTTAATTATAAATTTATATTTTTTATATTGGGTTTTCTTTTTATTCATTCTTATAACATTTCACATGTTTTTTTTCTTATGTTATTTATACTGTGTTTAGTTTTTAAATTGATTTTGGTTAACAATTATTCCCCAATTTGATATTTTTACTTTACAGAGTTTAGTGATGCAGTTTGCAAAATGTTTTTGTGTATTACTGCCGAAAGAAATAGTTTTAAAGTTTTTCATGAATCTTAATGTAAACTGATAAGTAATTAACTGCTATTAACTATTAGAAATACACTTCTAAAATTCAATAATTTACTTTTTAATTAAATTTTAGTTTAAAATTCAATAATTAACTTAGTATTTACTTTATAAAGTTTATTAGTTTACATAAATAAAGATTTTTGTTTAAATGTTTTTGTGCGAGTTTGTCAATATTTATCGTGTTTATGACCCCAACATCCAATAAAATGAATGTGCTCCCCTGAAATATTAAGAAATTCAAATTCATTAATTTCTTGAAAAACAAGCTTTTTAATGCCCATTTGTTTTAATAAACTATAGTTATAAAAAGTATCTAAATTTTATTTTGCTCGAGTCTCCAGAGATCAATCTTGTTCCGTTAGAATTCAATTCCAGACTAGCACATGAAATTTATCTTTTTGTAATGCAGGTATGCTCATATCATACCAGGTGGTGGTGGGTGTTACTACGAATAACACATTTTTCTTTTTGTGGGGGAGGGAGACTGCAAATTAATTGTGCCTCTTATGAAAATTGTCCCTCTCACTGAATCAATTCAAAGCCGTCTGTCTGGTAGACGGATGGCCTGAGCGTAGCTGGCAGAAGCCCGGCTAGTGTATTATAAATATAATATAAATTTCAAACGTTTCTTGAAGTCAGGTAACTTTCAAGAACAGCAAAACAATGTTTGAGAGGTTTAACCTTTATTAAGCTGTAGTAAAGTAAGGTGTAGTAAATTAATTAATTAGTAATATATAAATCAATAAATGAATTAAATAATATAAATATATGTATTATAAATATAATATAAATTTTAAACGTTTCTTGAAGTCAGGTAAACGATTTTTGAGAGCTTAACCTTTGTTGCCACTCTCTGCTTTGCTTTAGAGTCAAAAACATTTAAAAAATTCAGTACAAAAATAACGTTTGCGCATGAAGTATTTATTTTGATAAAGATACATTTCCCTTTTGAAAAAAAAGTAATAAACTGAACAAATGAACTTCTAAAACGAAAATGGCAACAGAGATCGTTTGTTTACAATCGTGAATTTGAGTTTTGGTATGATTAATATACTAATTATTGACCGATTTGAATTATTTTAGGATTTTTGAGACCGCCTGAAGGTGGGTAATTATAATTTTGAATTTCATTTTAGTTTCTTTTAAATTATTTTTACATCTTTCTTCTGTTATGGTTAATAGCGACATACATAGTGATTCTCGGGCAATGTAACAGCTTCCATCAATTTACAGTTGTCACCCTTATGCGAAGGGCTTTTCATCACTGTTGAATTATCAGCTTTAAAATTCAATTAAAAATTACGTTTCAAGTCTTTATCTTAAAATGAAGATAGAGACTTGAAACGAGGTCTATTTGAATAAGAAAGCTTTCAGCTTCCAGATGATGGAAATATTTTCTTTGTAAGATACTCGAGGAGCATCGATATTACATCCACATATGAGACAATATTTCTTGGAAAACTGCGTTTCATTTTTTGATGAAAATATTAGTCTGTTTTAAAATATTTTTAAACAAATGAGGTCTAGTTTGAAAGAGAAATGCCTGTAGTCTTAGACTGTAAAAAGATCAAAATTCTACGATCATTTATTTGCGAGTTATCGTAATCTGAAGATGAAAAAGTCAATATTTTCCCGCAAAACATAAAATAAAATTTTAAAAAACTTAAAGTCCGACGAAGATGAGACGTGTGTTCCTTTGTTCCCCCCATTTTTCTGCATGCATTGATATCGCTCTCGACCCCATACCCCCAGCGGTTTCGGAGGAGATACCTTGACAAGCTTTTGACAGCGGCGGCGGCAGTGGAAGTTACTTTTTTTTAGAATGGAAAAGATATAGTTTAGTTTTGACATCATTAAGAAATAAATATGTAATATTATTACAATTTACCGTGTTTTTTGGCAGGGAATTTAGGAACAACTTGTTCCAGGTAACTAAAAGGAAAAGAAATATTTTCTCACAGTACATAATAACAAGCATTAATTAAGTACGACATCTAGTTATATCATTCTACTAAACTCTATTATTATTTTTAATATTATTATTGAAACAAACTTGTCAATATTTAAGCATGTATCGTAATCGATTATTTTTCTTTAAAAAGCCCTAATATTAATTTATGAAAAAACTATAACCATTAGTAAAATATAATTGAAAATTCTATCGGAAATTCTAAGTTTTCACTTACAAATGCAATCTATCGTTTACTATGGGACATAAATCATAAATTATACAGGCATCGCAAATGTAGTCTCTAGTTACGTAAACACGAGTTACTTTGAATGTAAAGTTTTCTCTTTCATGCAATAATATGTGATTCCAAATATTCCGGTATCGAAACATAACTAAGGGATTACATATTTGGAAAGACTTTAGAAAACGATAGTGACAATGCGTACCTAAATCAACATTAGAAACATTCGACCAGGATTCAATGAAATTTTCATATCAGATAGCAAATTCCTTTCCACTATGCAAATTTAATACCCTTCTTATTCCAACTGGCCATCACATTGGCATTCTTTACGCGAATAAGAAGCGTTTTGGAGGACAAAAATTTCCGCATAAATATGAATAAAGAGATCCTCATCTGACATCCAAATTTACACACAAAAGACTTAGCAAATGAGACGTCAAATTTGTTTCTGCCTGCTCTAGCGAGTTGCAGACTTTAGCTTCTACACCAAAATTGTTTTACACTCAATTGTTTGAGAAACAATATAAATTTTCGATGTAGTTTCAGGTAGGTTTCTCAAAAGTAATTCTAACTTTATAATTTAACACCAGAGATATTATACTAGTTTTATAGTCAAGAGTCAAAAGAGACTTACATTCTCCAAGTTTAAATTCCTGAAAAAATCTTTAACTCAACTATTTCATTTCCATTTTCAATAGTTAAACTTTCCTTTAATAATATTGTTAAATTTTCAATGTAACATTTTATGTAAAATTATGTAATATTTATGTAATATTTATTGTAATGATTTTATGTAATATGTATTGTTCAATGTAATATTTTATGTAAAGTACGGTATTTTCTTGCAGGTGAAGTGAGGAACAATATGTTCTGGGTTACGAAAATGAAAGAAATATTTTTCACCCTGTGCAGAATTAGAAGCCTGAATTAAGCACGATATCAGGTTATATCAATTTGGTAATTTTTTAATTATTTCTTTTAATTTTTATTGAAGCAACATTGTAAATACTTAAATACATCTACAGTACACTTTCTTTTTCTCTTAAAACGAGGCTGATGTTAATTTATAAAAATATTATAAATATTAGTGAAACATAAATGAAAATTCTATCGGAAATTTGAAGTTTTCACTTTCAACTGTAATCTATCGTTTGCCATACGACTTAAGTCCTAATAATTTAATCATCAATGTTCTAGTCTCTAGTTCTGTAAACACAAGTAACTTTGGATGCATAGTTTTCTCTCTCTCTAATGCAATAAAATGTGATTTGAAATATTCCGGCATCGAAACATAGCGTTAGGGTTACATAATTGGAAACGTTGTAGAAAACGACAGTGTCAATGCGTACCTAAATCAACATTAGAAACATTCAAGAAGACTTCAATGAAATTTTCATATGAGATAGCAAATAACTTTCCACTATGCAAATTTAATTCCTTTCTTAATTCCAACTGGCAATCACATTGACATGCTTTACGCAAATAAGAAGATTTCCGGAGGATGAAAATATCAAGCATAAATATGAATAGACAGTTTCCTTATCTGACAGCTTATTTATGCACTAAAGAGACTGCAAATTTGTCTGTATCTTCTCTAGCTAGCTATGAACTTTAGCATCAACACCAAAATTGTTTTACAGCCAATTGTATTAGCAACAGTATTAAACTATGAGGTAGGTTTGACGAAGATAATCCATAGAGTATAATTTATCTTCATAATACATTATATCAGCTTTAGAATTAACAGTAAAATTTTACATTCTCATGAATACAAAAATTTCATTTGCCTTTTCAGTAGTTAACATTCGATGTTTTTTTTAAATAATATTGTTCCGTTTTGACAGCACTCAAAAAATATTTAATATTTTCTATAAAATACGTATTTTTTCACTAGTGAATTTTAGGAATATGGGTTCTGAAATTTAAACGATATAATTTCTCATCCATGCAGAGTTAGAAGCGTTTGAATTATAAATTTCATGCCAACTCTTTCGGACAAGAGTGTATACTTACATCAAAAAATACACTCGTAGTACATAACTTTCAAAGTATAGTGAAAATGACGATAACATTACTTTGCATATAAAAAGTACCTCCAGAACATAAGCTAACAAAATCATCAGAACAGCTGCTTTGTAAGTACATGTATGCTAGATTAGCGCCAACTGATTGACATATTAGTAATTATTTGCATAAATATATTTTCGGGTTATAAAAAAATATTGTTGTTATATTATGTGTGTCTGTACTTATCGCACTGCTATATGTTAATCATTCCCTGAAATACATATTTTCCCTGAAATATATAATGTTTACTGATTTTTAAAACTTCCGGTGCTTTTACAGAGAAGAGGGAATAAATGAATTCAAAATTTAATAAAATTGTAATGTTAATAATAATATCAACAGGAAAGTTATAGCTCCGAGTATGATATTTTAAATATTGGTCTGTAGAAACAATTAATTATACTACATTTAATATCTGATGTCTGCTATGGATATCTTAACGACAGCACCAAAACAGCAATTAAAAGGGAAAAGCAGATGTCGTTATTCTAAACTGTCCTTATAATCCTCATACAAATTTAAGTAACATAAGATTTATCTAAATTAACGATCTTGCTAATCTCTAAAGACTCTTTAGAAGTACCAACAAAGTACGAAATATATATAAAATGCCTGACCTTATTGTGTTGAACTATTTTGTTAAGTTTTAACTACTAAATCGACTTGAATGCGACTATTTGTCAAACATTACTCATTTCACTTACAAATCATGTTCTAAAATTAAGTAAAGGTAAGTTCAATTCAAATTAAGTTAGGGAGGGAGTGGTAATAATGGATTCTGTTAGAGAACTGGCCAGGATTACTAGACATTTCGAATCATTTCTTTATGCAATTCAGAAAACACGGTATTATGAAATTTTGAAAGTTTTGCCATCAATTGAATTAATTAATGCTTTCTTTTTGTTGGATTTTCTGTTAAGATTTTGAAAATGCTTCACATTATTAACACTCCATCGGGCGCGTTGATCTGACAGATACACGCGTGTCGATATCTCTGCTTTTGTCCCCTAAAACTTGTTCTTACGACCTTGACCTTATCAGTATCTATCCATATGACCACCTGCTCCTTTGGAATGCAGTAACGACCAGTTCCGTGTAGGAGTATTTTCCGTTTTGAAGATTGTTTGAAGTTTTGTATCTGTTAGATACACGCGCCCGATAACGTTTGTGTCTTGAAGCTTTAAGGAAGTATCAAGATTCCCTGTACGTTTTTGATTCCTATGATGAGTTCTAAAAGCTTTTTAGATTTGAATAATCAAAAAGACCTTGAGCTAGTTCATAGTATTTTATTTAGTGATGGAAATGATGAATTAAATGCTGAAGAATTTGATGAAAGGGATGATGACGAAGAAGATATTTTAGAAACACGTGAAGTTGATTCTGAAAGAAGTGAATGTGATTATAATGACTCAGAACTTGATGATGATTTTTATGTAGGAAAAGACAATAGCATTAAACGGGCAAAATGGATGGGAAGAAAAAATGTCAAAGGTAGATCGCAGAATATTATCACAAAATTACCAGGAGTAATCGGAAGTGCGAAAGGTATAAAATCTATATACGGCTTTTCGAACTGTATTTTTTTGTCTGTCGTGATATTTGAAATGATTGTGAAATGCACTAAAGAATACATTTCTGCAGTTTCTAATCTATGTAGTAGAGAAAGACATGCAAGACTAAAAGATAGTATTGAAATAAAAGCCTTTATCGGTTTACTTCTATTAGCTGGTGTTTTGTGAAAAATAAAAATTGTAAAAAAAAAAATTAAAAAAAATAAAAAAATGTCCGGGTGAAATATCCTGGACCTAAAAAGAATAAAAATAGAAGATTTAAAGTAATACAAATTAACAGAAAACACATAAAACAGAGTTGTATCTGACAGATACACCGCGCCCGATGACGTAAGATTCGAGACGTGCCCGACGGAGTCTTAATAGTTGAGGCTGCTATGTACTAACCCTATCGGATTAGCTCACCTCACTGTTAGCCTATGGAGAAAAGTTGTCTACTATTTACTGCTACATAAATGCTGATTATAAAAAAATAGTACTTTCAAGTAACCTAAAGTTTTCTGCACTTTGAAACAGGATGCCTTTTATAAATTTCGTCCACCAAAGGAAATTATGAGCGTATGAAGCACACTATACTAGAATTTTTCCCAGAATAATTTAGATTAAAAAATATTATTTGCATTTAAAAAAAAACGAAAAGGGTCCAAGGTTTAAAATTTCTTTCTCTAGTATAGAGTGCAATTTAAAAAAAAATCTTTAAATCCAAGTTGGCAAGATTTTGGACAAATTCTTTCCATAGGTTAACATTGAGGTGAGCGGATCCGATACGGTTAGTATACAGTAACCTTAACTAACAGTTGAAGTAACGCCAAGTTCTACATATTTGTAAAATGTAAAACAGAGCATTTCCTGACAAAACAGTATGTAAAATGACTACAAATAGAATAATATAGTACATCACAAACTGAAATAATATTTGTAAACAAGATGTAATTAAGCCTAACACATAACTTTCCAAATCATTTGGTGTCTTACCACAGCATACGGAATTCTAGATGAGGAAGGTCATTATCGCTTTTCTCATACTATGTTTCTTGATTTTGTTTTGAGACAATTTTTACCATGTTCTCCACGGACAAAATAAAGATACTGAAAGACAATATTCAAGTCTATATTCCCTAAATTGTCCATACGTTGCTTGCAGTGACAATTTCTATCCATTTAACCAAATTTATCCACAAAAACCAGAAAAAACTGAGTTCAATCAATAAATGTTTTGCTGTCCAAGTCTCCACAGCTAAGCGTTACTTTTATCTGAAACCCATAAATCTATCTTTTGGAAAAATTGAGATTGTAACCTAGAATTTTTGTTCATCACGATTCAGGGCTATCAAGGATAGTTTTTGGTGCCCTTGCTACCTTTGTAGAAGATGCAAAAGGATTTTCTATTCTAAAAAGAGTTACTATGCATGATATTCAACGCTTCAGTTTGCTACTTGCTATTCAAATATTGGAGATATTTCTTTTATTTTGTTATATACACTCGTGGACACCTGTAACTATATCAGTATGGGAATACCTGAGTAGATATACCAATATAAAAAAAGGTTAATTTTCAGGACATATAAAAGGCATCATAGGAAGTAAATAAAATACTATATCAAACATTTCAAAAAATATCTTTTAATGGTTTCTATCTTGAGATGAGCTTTTAAATGGTAGAGATATATTTTTTCCCTTCTAAGTGGGTGACTGTAAGTGAATATTTAACTCTTTAACGGAACGGTGGTGTTGGATCTGACCCAGGGATGTGTTTTCCCCTCCCGTATATATATATATATATATATATATATATATACGGGAGGTTCAATACCTCACATGAGGTATTGAACTCAAATAATTTGTAATAAAAAGAATTTTATTGTCCTAGCATCTGGCTTTGCTTTTCATTTTAAGAATTTTATAAAGATAAAAATTCATTAAAATAAATCCTTAAACTCCGTTCTCCTGAATATAATTTTTTCATTACGCAATGAAGGAAATCGTCTAAGTTACAGCAATAAATTTTCCGAGAAAATAGATTGCGTTTTTCCTGAAAGGTCTGAATTTCAGGTGAAACATTATTCGAAGAAAATATTTTTTTTCCTCTGCAAAAAACCGTATAATGTGATGTACATAATGCCTGCTATATGTATTTTTGTTCTTCTAGTCAGTAGTTCCGGTGGGAAATAAAAGAAAGGTTAAGATCAAAAGAAGGCGAGAAAAAGATATCGTCATTGCTATTTCAACCTGACTTCCACTACGTCTCTCGGGAAATGCGAAAGAACTCTGCTACTAACAGTATGCAGATTTGAAAATAGTGACATATTTTTCTATATCTCAGCAAATTACACGTCCTTTTTTTCACTTTGAATTGTCATACTTCCTTAACAAAATATTACATTGTAATGCCATACTTGATCACTAAATTTAGATTGTTTGTTTTGAATGAAAGGTGATTAAGAGATACAAACAATATAATTAGTTCACGCAGTTTAAAAGGTGCAGTTACAAAGAGAGTGGTGGTTTTATGTTTTTTTCCTCTGTAAAACACAGTGTGTTAATATAATATTCTTCATAAGTTAAATCCTACTTAAAGTTTTCATTGAAAGAAAGTAAATTAAGAAAAACTCTCAAGTTTTAAAATTAATCATTTTACCATTACAAACATTAAATTAAAATATCATTGGTATAGCATACCTGTTACTTGACGCACTATTCATACTATAAATCTATAATTGTTACGTTATTTAATAATTCTATAATTGCATAAATAGTCGGTACATTATTACATTTAATGTATTATATAATTCTTGATAACATATATATATATATATATATATATATATATATATATATAGGTAGAGAGAGAGAGAGAGGGAGATAGAGAGATAGAGAGGGAGAGAGAGACGATATGCCGATTACCTACTTTAGTATTTAGATTACTTACAATTCCTTTGTTCTTAAACCCGATCTGCGAATTAACTTTACACCCAAGGAAATTTAGAAGAATTTAGAAATTAGTTAAGGTTTTTGGGTTCTGTATGTTATATATATATATATATATATATATATATATATATATATATATATATATATATATATATATATATAAATAAGTACTATATATTTAAGTACTTCATGTATATAACTAATATTTAACCCGTCGTTGTTTGCACCAATTTGAGTAACGCCAGTGGTCGCGCGTGAGAGTTTTTCTCACACCACCCTTTTCCGCTGTTTTAAGTTGTCTACTGAATAAAAACACTTCAACTTGTTTCTTTTCAAGGAATTAAATTAATATTTAGCAATCACAAACAAGGAATCTTCATCTATTTTGTTATTATTGTGCAAAGATGAATAAAGAACATTTTTGACTTTCTTTGGAATAAAGACACTAAAGTGCCAGTTGACGAAAACGCAAACATTCTGCTTCTTTCGTTCCTGTATTTAGTACTTATAAAGATAGGTGGCACTTCTTTTTTTATTTTTTGTTTGTTAGCACTGCTATCAAACAAAATTTGCAAATAAAATTAGGCTATAAACGTACTCACATCATCGCGTCATCTATAAAAATAACACAAACGCTGGTGGTCTCTTGGTGAGAAATGCTCTCACGTGATGCAAACGCCAGGTGTCGCGGGATGAAAGAAATGCTCACACAAAGGACACCTAAGCAAATAGCAGGCTGTTTGAAGGTTAAACATGCCCTGATTCTTATCAGAACTGATAACAGATTGTTGAGGAGATTTTAAAAGTCAGCTAGACAGGGTGTGGTGTCCCGAGGGTCACTTTCAAATAAGGGGTGCAGTTTATATGACAAGCGTGAGAGAAACGCTCATAGAGAGACCAATGACGGGTTAGGGCCTGTTCACATAGGAGTCCGTTGCGTTGCGTTAAGGAAAAATATGACGTTGAGAAGAAAATAAACCAATCATAGGCCTCCAAACGATTAGCAATGACATTTTTAACGCCTATGATTGGTTTATTTTCGTCTCAACGTCATCTTTCCCTTAACGCTACGCAACGGACTCCTATGTGAACAGGCCCCTAAATGCTTAAATTAAAAGCACATATTTGATAAACTAAACTGAAAGAAAAAAAAATTTTAACGTCGATTTTTGTTTACATTTTGAAATATCTAAAGGAGCAAAAGAGTTCTTTAAAATAATTTAAAAATTCAATTAGACTGAATATTTTTTTTTTATTAACGAATAAATAAAATCATGTGCTAACTATAACTTTATCAGCAATAACATTTTTAGCAATTTTTCCAAGAAAGCGGATTACGTTTTCTTAGAAACTTCTCTCTTTGTGTAAAACTAATTATTTCAGGAAAAGGTTTTTTGTGTAGAAAATTGAATAATGGAAAAGACACAATATGTGTGTTGTATGCGTCTAATATAGAATGTCTAATCCTGAAATATAGAATTTCATGAATTTTCAAGCGAATGCAATTTTTTTTTCTGATTTCTTGACAATATCTTACATTTATTAAACGGGCAATAAAAAATACTCTTAATAGTATAAGTACAGTAAAGCCTCTGAGAATATTTAATAATATCAATATATATTTTTTATTGTATAATGTTTTTATGCCTCAAGACTATTCAACGATTTTCATTCATCTAGTATGGTGAAATCAATTTATATGACTTATATTTGGTCTTTTTGAGAAATCAAAAGAAGTTTTCTTGGGGAAAGTGGCAAGTTAATATCATCTGATCCATGTGTATATTTTATTATTTTTTTAAGATGTACTGTTTTCCTCGTAGCTTAAGAGAACTTTTTTAGGGAGTATTTTACGCTTTAATTTGAAACGTACAGAATGAAAGGATAATTTTAAGTGCAATGTTTATTAAACACTGTAATCAATGATCGTTCTCTAGTTCAAACTTTGGTTTTGAATTAATTTTTATTACATAACTTTGTAATTTACTTTTTGCCTTATTTTCTTTAATCAGGATTATACTCAACATGAATTTTTACGATATTTTTAACAAATAACGCACTTGGTTAATTTATAACTTTAGGAATCTGAGAGATCTCTGTGAAATATCAGGGATGGTCAGACGAAAATACTCAAATATGTTTAGTCTAAACTGAATCGACATTTATTTTAGGGACGAACGTAGGTGTTCTTTGAATATGGGATTAAATTTTACATTCATTTGTTTTTGTAAGAACGACAAATCCATCATTTAGCATAAAATGAATGCAAAGGGTTTAATACTACTGTCGGACCTCTATTTAACGAAGTCGCTAAATCCCGAAAAAAAGTTCGTTATATGGAAAATTCGTTAAATAGAGAATTCCCTTTTAAAATACATTAAACTACACAAAACAGATTGTGAATTCATAAACACTAAATATTATTAAAAAAAGTAATTAATCACACCTTTATTTTGTAAATTAATATCTATTTCTTTTATATATCCTACTCATAAAAAAGAAATCTGCAAGGAAAACAAGAATAAAACAAAACATTGTTCAGGAATACACTGTATTTTCAATTTTAAAAAATAATTTTATATTAAAATTAATTAATTTTAATGACATTAAGTTAGGCGACTGGTAAATCTAGTTAAATGTCACTGAACACCGTAAAATGTGTTAAATAAAAGAATAAGTTTGAAATGATCAGAAATATTTTGAGCAAGATGGAGAAAAAAATGTTGGATCACAAGAAAAAGTTCGTTAAACAGAGAATGCACTTCGCTAATTGGAGGTTATTTTGCGAAGAAATTCGTAAAATGTTCTTGATTCCAAGGAAAAGTTCGATAAATAGAGAAATTCTCAAAATAGAGGTTCGTTAAATAGAGGTCCGACTGTATTTATAAAATAAAATTCTGTATAATGCGTGTTCGCTTGCTATTATATATAAAATTGAGTTTCTATGTTTATACAGATAATCTGATCCATTTTATTGCCTTTCTCTTTACATTTGCTTGCACACACACATATATATAAATATATATATATATATATATATATATATATATATATATATATATATATATACAGTGGAATCTCGATCTATCATTTTCAAAGGGACCGACTGAATTGAACGATAAATGCTGGAACATAACAAAGCAATATGATCGTCGGGACTGAGTGAAATAACGACACATATGGGAAAACGATAATTCGGAAAATGATCGATCGAGATTCCACTGTATATATATATATATATATATATATATATATATATATATATATATATATATATATATATATATATATATATATATATATATATATATATATATATATATATATATATATATATATATATATTTCTATATATATATATATATATATACACTGCTGGCCTCTGTAAATGCAACACCCTGAAAGAAACATGCAAAAAACATGAAATTTACAATATGCATTAGTGGAGGTGAGATATGCAAATGATTAGAATTTCAGCGCAGACGCACATCACGCGCGCCTGTGGCGCCACTTCAAAGCGCTATTTAAGGCTTGGAGATTTCGACGATTTCATGTTCGGCAATTTTGTTTTTCTTGTGGTTTTTTCAAATAAAAACGATCAATTATGCCTCGACGAAAACAGCGATCATCTTTTGTTCAAGTATCCGAGTTCGACAGAGGAAGGATAGTGGCCTACCGAGATTGTGGATTATCTTTCAGGTAAATCGGTAATCGTGTTGGACGAAACCAAACAACTGTAAGGATATGTGATCGTTGGATGCAGGAGGGTACGACGGACCGGCGTGTTCGATCGCATCCACCTCAGCGCACCAGTTCACGTGATGACAGGCAAATTGTGCGCATGGCAGTGACGGATCGCTCAGTCACATCACGAACCATAGCACAGCACATGCAGTCTGTAATGCATCATCCAGTGTCTGCGCGTACCATTCGACACCGTTTACAGCAGAGTGGTCTGTCCGCAAGACGTCCATTGCTTTGTCTACCCTTGACGGAGAACCACAGACGTCTCCGCCGCCAATGGTGCGATGGCAGAAGGATGTGGACGGCATAATGGAATGAAATTGTCTTTACTGACGAGTCACGCTTCTGTCTGCAACACCACGATGGTCGCATTCGAGTCTGGAGACACCGTGAAGAGAGGATGCTGAACAGCTGCATTATGCACCGCCACACTGGTCCTGCACCGGGTATTATGGTATGGGGCGGTATTGGATATCACTCTCGCACACCTCTAGTACGCATTGCCGGTACTTTAAACAGCCAGCGCTACATCTCTGAGGTGTTGGAGCCAGTTGTCCTTCCTTACCTTCAGGGCTTGCCCACAGCCATATTTCAACAGGATAATGCCCGACCACACGCGGCACGCATTGTCCAACGGTTCTTCGTCAATCGCCAGATTGAATTGCTTCCCTGGCCGCCTCGCTCTCCGGATCTTTCGACGATAGAAAACTTGTGGTCCATGGTTGCTCTACGATTGACCCAGATTCCATCCCCAGGTGCCACAGCAGATAAACTTTGGCAACGTGTGGAAGCTGCTTGGTCTGCTGTACCCCAAGATCTCATCCAAAGTCTCTTTGAATCAATGCCGAGGCGTGTGGCAGCGGTGATCTCCAACAATGGCGGCTACTCTGGCTACTGATTTTGGCAGGAACCACACTTCACAGAAGTCTATAAATTTAATCATTTGATACCTGGTCAACATGTTATCTACAAAATAAATTTTGTTGTGATATCTCTTGTCTTTCTTGGTGTTGCAATTTGGGTGGCCAGCAGTGTATATATATATATATATATATATGTGTGTGTGTGTGTGTATGTATGTATGCCTGTAAACATTACTTGCATTTTTTTTTTAAACGAAGAAAAATGTACCCCAGAAAAAAATTCTTCTAAATTACAAAGTTCAGTTTTGAGAAAAAAAACAGCCTTCAGCCATATATCTTTACCTTTTTATATTTTTCATGCCTATAAATGAATACGACCACAAACACATTCATACTGAATATTATCACATTTAAAAAACTCCCTAATTGGAACGTAGCCTAAGAAAATATGACACCGTCCTTCTTAACAGGAAATACAGGTGTCCGGAATCACAAATATTCCTAAAATATTCACTAAAAGTGACAGAAACGTTAATGATTCGTGAATTTTGTATGATTTCTTGCTCAGAATTAGAGAAAAATATCACCTAAATAGTAAGCCGAGGAGGGCAAAATAACTATATCCATTAAGTTCTATTTCCAAAAGAGTTAAATTTTCAACCCTTTATATTGAATGTTTTACAGATTTTGAAATATCTGACTGTTATTTCAGTACGAAAAAGCCCACCGTTAACAAATATCTTCATCCATACTATATTAAAAAACTGATATGCTAACGTTCTTTAGTGTTTAAAATATTTATTTTATTTTAAAACAATTTCAAAATATGAACTTACTCAGTTATAGAGCAAAAATACCATTTTGGAAGATATATACTTCTGGAGTTTTCAAAATATTACAGGAGTAAATCTAAAATCTAAAAAAATATGTTTTAACTAGTTTTCAAATATTTCAATGCAGTATTTTTAACTTGATATCACGTCTCTCTCCCTGTCTGTTATTGCAGTCAAAAGGCAACTCTTTTTAAAACGTAATTCGAGGCATTTATTTTAGATATTTCCTTATTTTATCCATTTAGGAGATAAAAGTGGCGTAATATTTTTTGGCTTTTTAATATAGTGAGTCAAAGGACGTTCCGTTAAAAATATTGTGATATCTGAATATGAGAGTGTAGATGAAATTCAACTACTGGGTGAAAAACAGTGTTTTCTGTAAATAATGGGGTGTATTTGTAAGATATTTTGGAAATTACAAACAAAAATGCATTCGAGTAAAATATTCAAGATTGATATGAGTTGGCATATTTGCACAGGATGTATATTTTCTTCTTTTTTATCACATTCAAAACAAATTTAATTTTGCTTGAAAAAACAACACATTTCACAGTTCGGTAAATATATGCCTGCTATTTGGATTTATTTCGCTCTATTTTGTAGTTTGTTTTCAAGACGAGGCACATTATACTGCTTTAAAAATCGCACTATATGGTATAATTCATAATATGTTGTGCTGTAATATATCAAATATGTCAGACTAAGTTTTCATGGGCAATAACTGATTTTTAAATAAAATGGTCTCACATGAAATATTGTAAATCAAAGTACTTTCTATTTTTCTGGACTATACATTAAAAGAGATTTTATTTTCTCCACTTAATTGATTATTTCTTGATTGAGTATTGTAAACAGATTTCAGAGAGAATGTATTTCTGGAGGATATCTATACTCTATAACAAAAAACTCCACGCACCAAGAAGGATTTGTCCGATGGTAATGAAATTTCGAATGCAAAGTTGTTTGGGCCGGACATGCAAATGATAAGAATTTGGTGTCCAAGGAATGAATAGCAGAAATACACAGTACATCAGAACTACGTATCCAGCAGTAGCCCAGTTAAAATAGGTTTTATGGCTAAAAAAAAATATGAAAGTTTTGAAAATTGGTGGAGACGTTTGTTTAGGCATGCTAATGAACATACTAAAAGTCCCCACCGATCAGACTTGAGCTTTCGCCACCATCTTGGAAAATGTGTACACTTTTTTGGTTTTTTGGAAATATCTTTAAAAATATCGATTTTATAAAACATAATTAAATGCAAAAATTAAAGAGCATTACATTATGAACAAAAATCATTCATAACATTTTGTTATATGTCTAACAGGAACAAAGATAATTCACTTTGAAAAGAGAGAACTATCACACCTGAGACGCGCAAACGCGGTTCCCCATCGCTGTGGGGGGAGATACCCGCGCATGTGCATGCCATAATTAGCCAAATTAGTTTAACACTAAATGGGAATGTTTTTTGTATTTTTTCAAATAACTAGGGAAATATTAACTTTACGTAAAAAAAGTTTATTTCAAAAATTAAAAAACGTTAAATTATGTACAAAAACGATTTTATACATTTTTGTCGTAAACCTAACAGGAACGAAGATATTGACTATAAAATGAGCATTGATAATGGAGGTAGCTTCAAAATCTCGTTGTAAGCACTCTTCTTTGAATTTCTAACCTCTACCACATTTCGGCATTCTTTAAACACAAGAAAATAGACTATAATGTTTTTGGCTATGTAGATAATTAATCATTATTAATTTTATACATGAATGTGGTAAACTTTGGGGTATTCACGATCAGATTTCCATTGCGAATAATTGTTCAAGCTTACCTACTTCAGGATTTACGTGCTTTTTTCGGTACGGGATTCTCCCCTTCGTCAGTCATGTATAGATCGTCTATGGATTCGCTAGCATCGGCCCATTCATCAACTTCTTTCGTTCGATCGTCATCATCAACAGGGATGATGCCATTCTGGTATACCCCATTGCAATTATTGAAGGCCGTTGTGTAGTTGATGCCTGCTTTCCGACATCTGCGTCTTACTCCACAGTCAGTCTTACAGTTGCAAAACACCATGTTTAAAACTGAATCGGGAGCTACTGCATCCATAGTTTTGATGGGCACAAGAATTTTCTCTTGACGCTTCCAGCCGCACAGGAAGTTGTACCTTTCTTTTTCAGGTGCTCCAAAGTCTTCCTCATTTTAATTTCGATGCCTCGTATTTGAGTGTATGCGGTTAAGGTTTCTTGCGATGGTGGTTCAGTAGTAAAATCTCGAAACAACTCACGGAGATTTTTACATTCCAAATCCGATATGTCAATGCCGTCAAAAATTATTTTTGCTAAAGCTGTTTGGGTCAATAAATGAGCTCGGACGGCCCTAGCGTATGAATGGCCAGGCAACATTTTTCTACTTACGTAGGTGCATAAATCAAAGTGAGTATTTCTTTTAACCCACTTCCAGCCATTATGTACCCAATGCAGCCTAAGAATGGCGTTAAAGGATGGAATCCACCAAGCCTCACAATACAACTCGATAATAATGGATTGGATGTTGCTGTGACTATCTCTCGAGCTTTAATATACAGTGGTTAGTCAAACGTGAGTATGGAAGACTTTTGGTGCATTTTAAAACACTGCTGGGCAGCATATTTCAGCACAGTGAAAATGGTGTCATACTTGTTTGGTGGTGAATTAACAAAAGGAAGGGGTATTACTTTGGTCTTTTCACAAGGCTGGTTTCTGGTTATACAATGGAAAAATCATTTCCATTCAGGTATCTGTGGAAGACCTAACCACTTAGCACACATCCATGAGATATCAGATCCCTTAGGCAGTGGTAAATCTTTAGCTAAAGGATTAAGACATTCAAATCTTCGATACTAATTGTTTTTAACCCAGGCCCTCAAAAATTTTCAAACGTTTCCAGAGGAATGATTCCCATTTTGCCTACGGTCGATGCGGATGTAAATTCGGTTAGTTTTTTTTATCTTCGTCCCGGGTTCCACTGCTGACGCTTTGTTCCTGTTAGACATATAAAAAATGTTATGAATGATTTTTGTTCATAATTTAATGCTCTTTAATATTTGTATTTAATTATTTTTTTATAAAATCAATATTTTTAAAGATATTTCCAAAAAACCAAAAAAGTGTACACATTTTCCAAGATGGCGGCGAAAGCTCAAGTCTGATCGGTGGGGAATTTTAGTATGTTCATTAGCATGCCTAAGCAAACATCTCCACCAATTTTCAAAATTTCAATTTTCATATTTTTTTTAGCCATTCGTCAAAATCGGGTCTATTTTGACTGGGGTACAGGTGTATATAAAAAGTGATTGTCGATCAGATTTTTAAAAATTTCTGTTGCATTTCATCTGCGGATATCTTGCATCGACTGTAACAATACCTCGCTGAAGGATTCGTTCTCATAACGATCGTATTTCAGAGTTTGAAAAAGGTCGCGTCAACAGATTGAAAGCGAGAAATCGAAGAATCGTTCGACATCTGTGTTGAGACGATGCAGCAAGTAGAAGATGCTGGCAAGTGTGGGTCAACGGCAGCAGATTTAAACGTCAGGACGGGAATGGTCGACCTAGGACTACAACAGTACGGGAAGACAGACCTTTGGTCAGATCAGCTGTCACAGCAACAGATTCGTTGCTGCCAACCATGCGACGTGTGATCCACTCTCAAGTGTCCAACTTGACTATTGATAGACGACTGTGAGAGAAGAATCCACCTCTCGCCGAATGTTACGCCCTCGAGTCGTCCAGTCCCATTACAGACGATCCCAAATGGAATACGTAGCATCACACACTTTCCCATAAATGGTTTCGCCCGCACAATATGTAAAGCGAGTAATATTTGTGGTAGCCTAGAGAACAGATTGCAGTCAGTATGACAGGTAATCGTAATTTCAGCAAATCTAAGTGACGTAGCTAGAAGGAAATTGTATATTTTGAAATCCAGCATTTCAAGGGTGAAATTTGAATAAAAGAATCCCAATAAAACATCGAATCTACCTCAAAAGTGTGATTGCCGAAAAGCTTTGGACGATCATGACCGGTGTGCCATCTGCCGAGAATCCTTTCAAGAGAAATGAGAGCGACACTGCAGAAATAACGTCGAAATTCAGTGTTGGGACCTCTATTAATATCAGCATAAATACTTTTTAACGCAATCACTACATGATAAATGCTTTAATAGCAAACACCCGAAAGAAGTGTCATTACTTTCCGCATGACACAATGCCATGCTACTTGTATGAGCTCAGGAACATCACCGAAGAGCATCCGAAGACTCGAAACGAGTAGCCTGACCTGATGAGCCTGGTTACTAACTGATTAGCGCAGAAAGAAGAGTTCGCGTATGAAGAACATGACATAAATCAATGAATACAGCATGGCAACAAGCGATTATACAGGCTGGAGGTCCCTCAGTAATGGTATGCAGTGTGTTAAGCTTGCACGAATTAGGACTCCTCATACATCTACAACTTATGTGAACAGTAAAAGCTATGTTAACATCCTCTCAGAAGTGTTACAGTCATTTTTGTCCTGCTTTCACTCTGATTGGTTTGAAGGTGCTCCAATTAGAGAATGCGCACCACACGTGGTTAAGGTGGATTTCATATAACATAGATTTCAATTAACTAGGATAATACCATAAAATTAAATATTATTAAATAAAATATGTGTTTTATGTTACATTTATCTTTAAAAACTTAAAGGGAAAATACATTTTACGCATTTAGCAATCATAAAGATTAGTATATGGTACTACAAGTTCTCAATAGACAAAATTTATGTAACATTGAATTTTTATAATAATGTAAATGTTCTCAAAAAATTCTTCTGCCGGTTTTTCACATATGAAATCAGTTTTTCAATCTGGAGAAGTTATAGTGCCAGCGTACTATATACATTGCTGTTCTGCAATATTTACTGCAGCTGGAAAAATGTAGTTGGCCTTGATACTATATGTATGTTAGAATGCATTCTAATATATAACTGAGGACTGTAGTTATAACATGTCTCGAGGTCTCTCCAGTGTCTAGTGCAGACATCTAAAGTTGTGCAAACAATATTCCTTTTAACCTCCTTCTCCAAACAGCCGTTATACATTTTAAACGGCAGATATGTGAGAGAAAGACTTTTACATTTTCAAATTTTTAAAGTTTTCATTTATGAAAGTGAATTTTATATCTTCCAATCTGTAAAATTCAACATGATCCTCTAAATATACATTAAAGAAATACAACGCTATTAGTATAATAATAATCTTTAGGATATGTCTTTCAAAATGATTTTTTATACAAATATTTTCCAAAAAGGCATAAACATTTAATGTATATCAATCAATCTATATATATATATATATATATATATATACTAGCATTCTTGCCCGGCGTTGCCCGGGTAGATATATAGATATAAAATTTTTCATGCATTCCTTCAAAAAAATAGTGGGCTGCACCCTTGCTCTTCATGTTCATCTGGCCAGACAGAATTAGCGAGATTCTACTGAAATGATATGCAAACAATAAAAAAGAAAGAAACTTTGAGCCTGCGGACCTCCGTCTGATTTTATTCACAGTTAATAACACCGTGTTTCGTGATACACACGTTTGGATTGAATAAGTTTACTGTTTAATTATATTTGTTAGATTCTGTTTAATTGGCTTTAATTAGATTTGTTTGATCCACTGTTTAATTAGAAATAAGTTTTATAATTTACATTTGCCTTTATTATTTATTTTTCCATTAAAAATGCACTTTATTTATTTTTTCCTTAAAAACGAATGGGACGTCATATGAGCATCCAAACAATATGTAATCAAAATCCTCTGCAGATTTCACAAAGCAGAGCCAGGAAAGTTGTGTTTATCTGGGGATCCAGGGCCAAAGGTCATTCCCAACCCTCATCCTCCCGCGCATTTGAATTTGAACCCTCCCTCCCGTCACTCCCAAACCAACCCGAAGCTGGTTGTGGGGAAAGGTCTGTATCCACAGGGGGTACGAGCACCTCTTAGGAGCACAAAAATCCTTAAAAAAATTAATTTAAAAAAAAACTAATTGAGCCCGAAATTTCGTTGGGTCCTAAACATTAACTGTGCCGAATTTGGTCCCGGTGGGTGAAACATTCTATCATTCTATAGCGGACAAATAAACAGACGAGCTCTTTTCTATATATAGATTTATATAAATATATAAATAAATATATATATATATATATATATATATATATATATATATATATATATATATATATATATATATATATATATATATATATATATATATATATATATATATATGTGTGTGTGTGTGTGTGTGTGTGTGTGTGTGTGTGTGTGTGTCAGTCAGAGATTTATTAAGAGGTTAAACCTTAAGGGGTCCAAAAGGGGTTTTTTTCTAGAGAATATCGGAATTAAAACATTAAACGCCAGATCAATCACACTTGATAGTGTAAAAATGAACAAGGAAGTATCGTATTGAAGCTATTAATAGAATTGGACTAGGTGAACAGTGGGGGATTTATAGCCTTAACACCGGAAGGTGACGTCACAGCGATGTTCGTAAACTTTGGAGAAAGGCTTTATGTGGGTTTTAAACAAAGGAATGACTTCAGAAGCATGTAGGAAAGTCGAACTGGAAAGACGTTGTCCGTCGCGTCGTGTCACGCGATTGTGATGTGCAGGATTGAAAGTAATTAAATGATTGTAATAGCGTAGCAAGTTAAGCATTGGATAGAATATTTATACGAACGATGGGACTAGAGACGTTTTTATTGGTAAATAAAAGAATTTGTAGGACTTTGATATGCCTTACCTTGCTCAGCCATGACGGTTGCACCACCAAAGGGAGTTCCAGATGTCAGGAGTCCAGCCCCGGCTGCATTTTCCTGGACTAGTAACTAAGAACTGGATTTTATAATGACGCGGACAAGAAGCGTTACTTATTTACACACACACACACATATATATATATATATATTAAAAAAAGCAAGTGCCCGTGTGTATATATATGTGCGGCGTAGAGACGAATCTATATAACTTACAGCCATGAAATTTGGCACACGGGTAGTGCAGACTATGGGAAAGTGCACCTCGAAGCCCGAGTTTTAAATTTTATTCTAGAAAATGTTTTATTTTATGTTTTGTGGGATATTTTATGTTTTTTTAACTTCAGATTACGATATCTCGGCAAAAAATGATAGTAGAATTTTGATCTTTTTACAATCTAAGACTAAAGACATTTCTCCTTCAAACAAGACCGTATTTGTTTAAAACTAATTTAAAGCAGATTAATATTTTCATCAAAATATTAAACCCACATTTTTCGAGAAATTTACGCATTTTGAGGATCTACGGTCGATGCTCTTCGAGTTTTTATTTTATAAATAAAATATTTACATCATCTGGAAGATGAAAGATTTTTCATTCATATTAACCTCATTTCAAGTCTCTATCTTAAAATTTCGATTTTTAATTGAATTTTAAAGAGCGATACTCCAAGACAAATTTTCTATCGGTTCTTCAATGCGGAAGAAGAACGGCAAATTATCCCATTGGGTTGAAAACAACAATGCGTCATTCAATCACTTGATTCATTCATCGGCCTTAAAGTAAGATGATTTTTTTGGATATTTTGCCAGTTAAAAGTGAAAATTCTGTGGTTTGTTAACAAAATTTCGTGACGCAACATTGAAAAAAATGCAAAAAAATGTTAAAAATTTTGATTTTTTGGTGGTTTTTTGCTTATAACTCGGAAACTATCAACTTTTCGTATATAACCCCAATATTCATAATGAAAGTACATAAATTTTCCTACAAATTTCCTACAAATTTGGACTCAAGCGCTATTTGAAAACTGGCGTATTTCGGCTGTCTCCGCAAAAACCCAATTTTCCACTCCAAAATTTTAATTTATTATTAATGGCTGTCAATTAGAGAATTTCTCACAGTTTTCTGCACATACCTTATTTAGATTGTATATGTAGAAGTACAGGTATTTTTTTCAAAATTAAAATAATGTTCAAGTTATTTAATGAAGTCCGAAATTGTGCATATTCTGTTACAAAAAAGTTGAAATTCCAACGAAAAATCTTGAAAAATTATTACATTTTACTATATTGTATTACGATACATATAATCATATATTACATTATTATATGAGCCGTTGTCGTTTAGAGGGTCCTGGCTGAGGTTATTCGAAGGCGGTGAGAGATCAGTGATTACGAAGTAGATTGTGAGATTAGACATACATTCCGCATCATGTAAGCGTATTTCTTCAGTCTGTCTCCGTCTCTTTCTTCGGTCTCTTCTTCGTCAAATTCAATGCTGTCTTCCGGGAGCTCGACGTTCTCACACAGCCCTTCGCACGATGTGCAGATCGGGGAGTAATGGAGCCCAGCCTTACTGCATCCATAATTGCATTGGCAACCTTTTTTACATTTACAAGAAATGTGCCAAGTATCGAGTCCGGTGCAGGGTTCAAAGTGGTTGGCACTGGCACGAGACCATTCCTTGTTTTTTTCCAACCCCACTCGTTCGGGTCTCTTTGTTGCTCGTCGAGTGTGGTTTGACCGGATAACCACTGCTGCATCTGAAAGTAAACTTTCGGTGAATGTTGTTGTGCATCAGCTTCTGCGAGGGGTAGTGAGGCAATGTTGGTTTTACTTTTGTATGATGAAGATACGTAATACAATCTCAAATTGTTCTGGCTAGTCTCATGTCCTTTCCCTTACAGAGCCACGAGAAACACGTTTACTACTTCGGCAATCTCGTCCTGGTATGCCTGAGGGTTGTTTGAATGGATCAATGACTGGTTGCAAGTCATTGTTCCTCTGCAGGACTTTAAGAAATTTCAGTTTCTCCTGATTAAACAAAGCAGAAGTGGTGTCACAACAACTCATAGCGTGCAGGAACAATATATGGTCTGATCGGATTTTGTCAGTGGCAAGAAGGGGATTGTAGAGGGTTTGAGACATCTTCCCTTTTCCTGGTGTCAAAAAGAAGACGTTCTTTATATCAGGGCTACACAGGCCAATCAAAATCACCAAAAGGTCGATATCTTCCCCGACCACTGTCACATATTCATTTGACGGGGCTAACATAAGAGCTGTTGTGATAGTTAGGATATCAGCGTTCTCCACATCTTTCTGTGAATCAATTTTTTCATCATCAAATGTTTCCATTAGCATAGATATCCACCAGCTCTTGTTTTTGGAGTTTGCAAGGAAACACTCCTGCGAGACAGTGGGCACCATCGATTCTGTAAATGATATTGCAGCATATTATTTTCTTTGCTCTCTTCTCAATTGTTCTATGCGCGTAATGCTTTCACAAGCTTCGTCAGGGTAGCCATAAAAATTACAACGGCATTTGATTTGTAGTTCGACTTGACATATGATAAATAACTGCTGCAAATTTCTGTATATGTCTGGCCGTGGTGCCATTTGACCCGGTGTAACAAAAACCCTCCGTCGATAACATATTTTGTATCGCTCAAGTTCCCCTGTTCAGTTGGAGTCGGTGTAAAAGCCCTGTACAAGCTCGATTTTGTCCCTTTCCTCATCCCATGCTCATCGAAAAGAGAGAGAGGGTAGGGGCTAAGTTCGTAACGAAAAAATTCTCGCAGTTCTTCATATGTATGTTTCACGATAGTCATTCGTTGGAAAAGTGTGGTTGGATTGATGACTACATCCCTGTCTTGTATCTGAATAGATCTATTCATGACAGCAACAGGCTGCACTCTTTCGCCTCGTTTGAATTTTACAGATTGAAAATCACCACCAACAATGCGCTGTATACCTATCATGCCCATCTCCTTGGACAAGTGGCAGTTGATCCTCTCATCTGCGACAAAACCTGTACTTAGTGACATTAATTCAGTGGTCTCTGGATTTTGAAAATGCTGCATTGAATTGGAAGGAGGAATTAAATGACAGCCTTTAATAATAAATTAAAGTTTTGGAGTGGGAAAAGTGGGTTTTTGAGGAGACAGCCGAAATACGCCAATTTTCAAATAGCGCTTGAGCCCAAACGGTCCGTCGGACAAAAATCTAAATAGTGAAATTTGTAGGAAATTTTATGTACTTTCATTTTTAATAGTGGGGTTATATACGAAAAGTTGATAGTTTCCGAGTTATAAGCAAAAAACCGCCAAAAAGTGAAAATTTTTACCTTTTTTTGCATTTTCTTCAATGTTGTGTCGCGAAATTTTGTTAACAAACCTCAGATTGGGATTCAACACCCCAAAAAACATATAAAATGGAAGAAATCAAAACTACCCCGAAATTTTCCCTCTAGGGCCCCTTTTGAGCACAAATTGACTGGACTATTATGTCTCGGGGAGTCTCGAAAACAGTCCTTCTAAATTTCCTTTTAGTGCTGTTAGTCAAGATGGTCTTGGAATTTTTTGTGATTTTATGTATAATAATAGCCAACGCAGTTCTGTATCTGAAACTGTTGAGCAGCATTTCGTAATATTTCAGACATTTAAGACGTTGGAATCCGCGGTTTTATAACTAGGGATTCCACATGGAGAGAGAATTCAATGAAGATAGATTTTTCCATGGTAATCGGTATAGCGACGCACGTATGTTGTGCATCCCTATTGTGCATCCCCCCTTGGCAAGAGAAGAGTCTGTATTGTTTTAGAAGTAACCTACAATGCTGCTATTGGGTCGAAAATATGTAAGGCCTTACGTAGCGACACTCAAAAGAAGTGTATATAAGGTGATGTACACTGCTGGCCACTGTAAATGCAACACCCTGAAGAAAACATGCAAATAACATGAAATTTACAACATGCATTAGCGGAGGTGAGATATGTAAATGATTAGAATTTCAGCGCAGACGCACATCACGCGCGCCTGTGGCGCCACTTCAAAGCGCTATTTAAGGCTTGGAGATTTCGACGATTTCAAGTTCGGCAATTGTGTTTTTCTTGTGGTATTTTTTTAAAAAAACGATCAATTATGCCTCGTCGAAAACAGCGATCATCTTTTGATCAAGTATCCGAGTTCGACAGAGGAAGGATAGTGGCCTACCGAGATTGTGGATTATCTTTCAGGTAAATCGGTAGTCGTGTTGGACGAAACCAAACAACTGTAATGCAGATATGTGATCGTTGGATGCAGGAGGGTACGACGGACCGGCGTGCTCGATCGCATCCACCTCAGCGCACCACTTCACGTGATGACAGGCAAATTGTGCGCATGGCAGTGACGGATCGCTCAGTCACATCACGAACCATAGCACAGCACATGCAGTCTGTAACGCATCATCCAGTGTCTGCGGGTACCATTCGACGCCGTTTACAGCAGAGTGGTCTGTCCGCAAGACGTCCATTCCTTTGTCTACCCTTGAAGCAGAACCACAGACGTCTCCGCCGCCAATGGTGCGATGACAGAAGGATGTGGACGGCAGAATGGAATGAAATTGTCTTTACTGACGAGTCACGCTTCTGTCTGCAACACCACGATGGTCGCATCCGAGTCTGGAGACACCGTGAAGAGAGGATGCTGAACAGCTGCGTTATGCACCGCCACACTGGTCCTGCACCGGGTATTATGGTATGGGGCGGTATTGGATATCACTCTCGCACACCTCTAGTACGCATTGCCGGTACTTTAAACAGCCAGCGCTACATCTCTGAGGTGTTGAAGCCAGTTGTCCTTCCTTACCTTCAGGGCTTGCCCACAGCCATATTTCAACAGGATAATGCGCGACCACACGTGACACGCATTGTCTAACGGTTCTTCGTCAATCGCCAGATTGAATTGCTTCCCTGGCCGCCTCGCTCTCCGGATCTTTCGCTGATAGAAAACATGTGGTCCATGGTTGCTCTACGATTGACCCAGATTCCATCCCCAGCTGCCACAGCAGATCAACTTTAGCAACGTGTGGAAGCTGCTTGGTCTGCTGTACCCCAAGAACTCATCCAAAGTCTCTTTGAATCAATGCCGAGGCGTGTGGCAGCGGTGATTTCCAACAATGGCGGCTACTCTGGCTACTGATTTTGGCAGGAACCACACTTCACAGAAGTCTATAAATTTAATCATTTAATACTTGGTCAACATGTTATCTACAAAATAAATTTTGTTGTGATATCTTTTGTCTTTCTTGGTGTTGCTATTTGGGTTGCCAGCAGTGTATATGATCTCGCTGTCAAAAGAAAAGTTGTTTGGGCCTAATAGTAGGTAGTGATTAAAATGTTAACCATAAATTCTAGCAGTAGATCTTTCAAATGCTTCTACACGACACCCACTAATGTTTAAGAGATATTTTTAAGTGACTGTATCCATCATGAAGCGAATTTCGGAACAACTATCGGATTTTGTCACCGTCCAGTTGATGTCAATAAAATATATAATGTGTATGGTGTCAACTGGATTAGACGTAAATTAAAGTCGACTAGGCGAAAAGTTAAATGTAACATAGGTTTAAATAACATTTAAACACCTTTTTTGTCTAAGAGATTCATCTACACGTATTTATCCCCTATCAGTTGGAGGTAGTTTAATTATCTTTTCACAATTTCTAATGACAGTTATTAAAATGTAATATTAAATGCGTCATTTACCCGTGCAGTACAAAAGTAACACGGGTATAACAATAAATGTAGTTTTCGCATCACCTGTTACAAGGTGGAACGGGACGTTTCGAATTGGTCCCAATCCTCCAAAAAGAAATCTCAATGTAGTAATAAGGGAGTACTTCCAATGTAGTGAAACACTACTTCAAAACTTGTGAAATGAAGGTCTTATAGGTCGCAATTAATGCAGATGTTCCGGAATCCCACCTGACACCTGCTAGCCTATTTTTAAGAAACATCAGTCGTTTGGAACCTCCGTATGGAACCAAGAGTTTCAGCAGTCATAAGTAATAAACACATAGTTTAAGTGTTCAGGTGCAATGAGACTATATTGGTATACACCAGTTCCAACTCTATAATCCTGTGACAAATATCAGATGTGTCTTATCAGTATAAACTTTCATGCTGTTTTCACTACCTTAGTGTGTAAACAGTTTGAAAACTTCGTTAGATACGTTCAAGGTTTGCCCGAGAAATTCCGTTTGCTGTGCACGCAGGCATAAGAGGTCCAGCCTTATTCATGCTGCGAAATCATGCTCATATGTTATAAGAACGTCTATACCGTCAGTCTCAAAAGCATTTATGAGGTTATTGGCGCAAATGTTTGTTAAGAAACAGCTGGTCGCATCCCCTTGTGGAAGGTTGGCTTGTAATTGTTTGCACTGGGGAATGTGCCACCAAATGGTATGTATACGTAAGTACAGTCCTATAAAGCCTCTCTCCAAAAAGGCAAATTATGACTAATTTTTAAACAGTCGAGTCCTTAAAGTAAATATCATGTCCCCTTGAAGTCTGCATAGGTGTTATCTGTGATATGATTTTATCAAGATTTTTTTTATACTCTGGGATAAGGGGCTTGGGGTGCCTTGAGTGGATGACAGATCTGTACTGTTTGTCCGGCATCCTCGAGCCCCACAGCAATGAAAAATGTCACCGAACTTGGGAAATTAACCCTCGGCTGCGTATTGAGGTAATGCTACGTAGCGACTGGTCTTCTGTGATTTCATGGGCCGATGCGCGAAAGCGGAGGGGGCCGGAGGTGTCAATGAGAGTTATACTCTGGGAGAAGTAAGCTATATAATCATCAGTTTAGCGGTTTGCCTGAAATATCTCGGAGCAGGGTGGGGAAGATACTTTGTTTCGAGGTACTATTTTAAACTATTATTAACAATTCTCTCCATGAAGTTGGCCCACACGCTTTCCAGAAAGATTTATTTCTAGCATCCAAGTTCGAAGTGTAATACTCGTTCTTCTGCATAGGAGGGAATATTTTGATTTCTTTCACATGGATTAGTACAGCCTTACAACATAGTAAAAGTCAAGAAATAGTCTTTACAGTGATTGGTTCAGTACTGATTAAAAATTATTAGAATTTAAGGTTAGGATCTGGGATACTGTCCAAAGATTAATATCGAGACCTAGACTGAGTTGATATAGGGAAAAATTTGCTTTGATCACTTTTGGAGAAAAGACTATAGTAAAAAGTATTATAAAAAGAACTTATTATTAAAAGAATATAGTAAAGTATTTGAGAAGAAAAGTTCTTTCTAATCATTATGTCTCTTTTTTTAATGTGAACGAACGTTTCTTTGTGCTAAGAAGTAAGAAGCTGTAAACGCGTTTGCAATTTGTTTATCCCTCGTCAGTACTCAACCGAAGATAATAAGTTCTTTCATAAGTACAATACTCTTCCCAGAATGTTAACCCTCTAACCGTAAGGTGGGGGTTGGATCCGACCCAGGGGTGCGTTTTCTCCCTTTTGTACTCTCCCCTCTCATTGCAAGAGATCGAGTTGACAAGGAACCCTACCAGGAAGTCTTGCAATAGGTGTTGGAGCGTTTGCTGTTATAAGTTTGCAGTAAATCTGAGAGTCTTTGTTGAAACACGTTATTCATGATCACTAGTCATTTTTTAAAGATTTTTTATTTTTTTTAATTTCGATTTTTGAAGGCCAAAAATGTCTGTATATATTTATTTTTACATTTTTGTGCTCGAAAATATGGTTCAGTAACTTCTAAAACTAGGTCCAAGTCTAAATTACATATTAGATCTAATATATACAACATTCTATGTAAATGCCAGAGAGATTTTCCTTGTTTAGCAAAATTATAATTATTTAGTCTATTTGTCTACAAAAATATTTTGTTTTCATGTAAAATATTATAAATAAATATCATTATACAACAAAAATGCTTATTTGTGTACTTATTTCTACCAAAAACCTCATCAAAAAAGACATCGAGTCTGATCCGACCCAACCGTATCATCTATTTCATCTCAAACCCCTGTACAGCTAGAGTGTTAATTGTTGGGTAATATTTAAGTCATGTCTGTTAGTCTTATATTCCGTAGAACTAAACTTAAAGAAGCCATATTACTTCTTTAAAAGTATAAAATACAAATGAATGAACAGACAATATTCTGTATTCAGGATGTGCATTAAGTACTGAAAAAATAGTTTTTCTTTGTTTTTAAAGTATATTATAAAAATAAAGAGTACACAAACTTTTCCCTAAGGGCACCAGTTGAAAAAATTTTTCCTGGAAACGTTTTAAATTCCATTTTTGTGTCACTGAAATATAGTCTGAAATTTTCCTTAATTTTCCATTCGCGTTTCAAATTTAATTTTCTTTTTTTTTATTTTATGCTGCTCTCTCTTTCACTAGATTTGACCTGTCTTTATTTCTTCTAAAGCAACAGCCGAGTTATAAGAAAATCAAAAGTGAAAGAAATAACGCTTACTCTTTCAAAAAGTAATTGGGTGGATTTATGCTACATTTTTCAGCGAAAAACAGTGCAATATTTCTGCGGATCTGAAAAAGAGCTCTAAGAAAATTCAGCAGTATCATAATAATTTCTTTGGATAAGCTTACTATGCAGTAAATATTTCTTTTTATCGTAAAATATCAAGATATGCTTTTTAATACCCTTTGGGAATAAAAATTTATATTTTTTTTGCAAAATTAAACGATGTATATTTTGACGTATTTTCTGTAAAAATCTCAGCCTTCTTTTGTTTCTGCAGTGCAATGCAAAATCAATATTTATTGAATTTTTATGGTGTTTTCGTGATATATTCAGCTAGATTCACATAACCTATTTATAATTATGAGTATAATAGCTGTGTCTGAACGTGATATCCAATTCTATATGACTGTAATTTTGAATAATTGAACTTTCAAATCTTCACTTTTATTTTATACTAGCGGCTCGTCCCGACTTTGTCAGGGTTGAACAATTATCTATCTTAAGTAGATATTAGGTAGGTATAATTTATTTTAAAACTTCATGGTATACCACATTTTTTGTTTCGTTTTTCTGAGGTTTTAAAATAAATTGATTCTCAGCATTTCTTGACCTAGAGAGACCAACATATGAGTAAAGCAAGTAAGTCAAGTTCAATATATTTGTATGTTTGACCTTGGGATTTGTTGATGGTGATGGCAAAAGAAATTTTTATTGGAAACTGTAACGCCAGGCTTTGAATCGTGTCCGGGGCCACCCGCGTGCCGATTTTGGTACGATTCGGCCCCATAGTCTTTCTGTAAGTGAGGACAGCCCCGGAAGCTGTCGAAATGAGCAACTTTTAGGGGCAAAATCAATATAACATTAATTTTAAAAAATTCCGAGGGCCGATTTTCAAAAATTAATATGCCTATGTTTTAATCTGAACTATCAACAAAATTTCAGCTCAATTGAAGCAATATTTTTTCACTTCTAAAGGAACAAGCATAGGCCTATTTGAAATAATCAATATATTTTACAGTTTCAATAAAACACACTGATTTTTGAATAAAGTTCAATAATGCAAGTTTGATTTACGCAAATTGTGCATAAAATTGTACATAAATTCAAAAACATAAAGTTTATAATAAATTTCCAGTTGATAGCCAATAAATTGTAAATATTTTTTTTACCTTAAATCTCCAATGAAAAGCGTAGTTCCAAATGTAATTTTCTTCAGTAAACCCTTAAACGTTGCCAATTTCAAAAATCCTTTTTGTATTTATTAATACCTCCTCAACTTGAGTCTTTAAAATATTAAATGTTTTATTGATGATAAATGAAAATGAAGTGTTATGTGTTGCTATGGTTACTTGACTATGGTCGACAAATAAAATTCAAATGTTAAATGTTTTACTGATAATAAATGAAAATATCCTTTGATGTGTTGCTATGGTTACTTGACTATGGTTGACAAAGGAAAAGTTGCAAAGGTGAAGCATCAGGTCAACATTTAGGCCCCTAACTTTATTTCTACTGATCAGATATACATAATATATAGCCTATGTCCATCTTGAATAATGTACCTTTCAAACAGCGAAAAAAAAATTCAAATAGGTGCAGTGGTTCCGGAGATTACCATCCACATACAAAATCCACTCTCTCTCTTTATATATTATTAGTATATATTACAGGTATCTCACACGTGAACTTTTCCGTTGTAAGATCATTCAGGACTTTCTGAGAGAGGAAAAATAACTATGTAAAGTAACAAAGCAAGATGCTTTAGTTTGTACCATGCGCCAAACTATGAATTTAAATAAAGTTACGTCGAATCAAGGGAGTAAGAGGAATTAAAATAAGAATTCAAAAGTTTAAAAATTATAACTATAATCTGTATTGGATGATTAAATATTCACCCTTACATCTTATAAATAAAAAAGAAAACTTGTTAATGGAAACTATGGAAGTTACCTATAAAAATCAAGTTTCAGATCAAATCTTTTGTAAATTCTTCAATTAGCGAGCAGAAAACAGCTTACTTTTCGATTAAGAAAAAGCTTAAAACCAGGACAAACATTTGATCAATTCCCCAAAGCCATTTGCGATGGCGAAATTGATAAAATAAAAGAACAATCCAAAACGAATCCAAAAAGGATATAACGACAGCCGTAACAAAATAAGCACAAAACCGGGAAAACTCCTTTCCAAGCAAAATAGTCCTAGGCGTTACAAAATCTAGATTACTTCGAACTGTATTACTGCACCTTTAAGCATATACCGCATATGTATATGGAAACTAACACTTCTTTCCGCTTGACTCTCTTAAAGGGGTAAGGACCTTTCGAAACTAAAAATCATGCATTTTGACATGCTTTTTTCGATTCATCATAAACAGAAAACTTTTTCTTATTTTGAAATGAAATTTTGATAACTTGTGCAATACAATGCTAGGTTTAAAAATTTAAACCTGATTTTGCAAGTATATATTGATAAGTATATATTTTTAAATAACATAAAATATATACACATAAATAGAAAAAAAATGACTTACCTCTTATTTCCCGCAAGATAACTTTTTAAAAATGTACAGTAGAACCTATATTTTATATCAAATTAAAGCCAAATGTTGTCTTTATCCTTGTTATGAGGGGTACCAGAGATACCCCTTTGCGTTGTGTAAATTTAGGGAGGTGAACTCCAAAGGTAACTATGCGTTTATAAATAAAAATAACAACATTTATTATACAATATTTTACAAGAAAAGGTCGGGTTTACATATTATATTTAAGATCTTGGCTATACATATTTTTAACCGAATTAGGGCATACTTCATCCGCTTCCTGCGGCATAACCATTACGGGTCGAGTGAAATAAAAGTCTCGTAATCTCTCAGAAGGCATGAGCACTATTTAGAGGGGGAATTTATGACCAACCTGGGGAGTTTGATGAAAACAGCAGAGCGTGGCATCGTTGAGTTCATTTCTACAGGAGGAGGCTTTAGGCATCGGGTAGAAATTCATGTGGCTCTTCACTGGCGGATGCAACAGGATTCGGCGCTGGCGGTTGAAGACGGGTATCTCGCCATTTTACGGGGGCGTCTTTCCTTCCCAGGCTCTCTTGCAGCTCGCTACCTCCAATCGCTCCCTCGCTCTCTCTCTGAACGTCGTTTTCTCCCACACTCGGGTCTCCTACATTCTTCATTATAACCCCTCCCCAGGTTAGTTATTCACGTAAATTTATTGCCTCTTCGAGTTTTTTATTCGAGGGCAGGATGCTCTGACATTCCCATGGTTGACCCACGTGGTACGCTTATTTCCAAGAAAATTGGAAGTCCGTTGAATTTCCTGGAATTTCTTTCCCGCGTCCTGAGGAATTCAGGAGGGGTGATGTTTCTTGGAAAATTGGTGCAGTTCCAATATGGCCGTTTTATGCCCCGTAATCGTGTTGGAAGAACAAAATGGCTATAACGTTGGAAGGAGTTCAAAATGTCCAAATTGTGGATCCTTCACAACAATCCTGTTTAAAATTAAAGTTTTAAAATTAAATAATATTTCATTATTTTATAAAATTAAAAGTAATAAATTTTTCTTGACTCCTGTTAGAAAAAATAAATAAGCTTTCTTAATTGACTTTCTTAATTTTATTAAATATTTTGAATTAAATGGAAATTTGAAGGCCAGAAAAGTTTTTTTTACATTATAAACACTTCGTAAATTTACCAATATTTCAGGATTGTGACCATTGCAGGAAAAAAAGTTATTAATAGTTCTTCATGAGCATCTCGCTTTATGCAGCAGTTCGGTAAAACGGTATCATATCTTATCCTGTTCCACATTATAATTATAGCACAGAAAAGTAATATATTCAGATTAGAGGCAAGTTTAAGAATATACCGTCTTACAAGCTGCACCGATTTTCATTATTTTACTGTGTCGATGTCAAATCTCACACCTAATACATAGGAAAAGACTACCCATTTAATACTTGAGCTGTATTGTTGAATGTAATATAAATCATGCAAAGACTGTTTTAAATATTTCCCAGCAAATCGTAATTCAGGACAAATTGTTAAAATAAATGAGTTTTGTCAGAAAAAACAATTATATTCGTTTCATTATCTCCTAACATTTTAAATCAACGTATGCTTTGTAATTAGAAATACGTAATTTTCGTATTTGCGAAATATTCCGATAGGAGCGGATAAACGAGTAAATTATTATTTTACTACTTTTTGGCGAAAAGTCAGTGATGGACGGCTATTTAAGCGAAATTAGGTAATAATAGTAATAATTTATTAACTTAATTGCTTGTGTAATACCAACCACGGGCTTTAACTGAGAGATCTCACTCTCGAAATTTGCTTATTACTTATAGCTAAACACTTAAGGAAGAGAATATGCAGACCACTACAATGTTAGATTTTAACTAGAAATTTTGATAGTTACCTAACCAAGTAATTGGGATTTTTAAAAATTTTGATGTTTTTGAGAAATGCGAAATTTTTGAATGAATATATATATATATATATAATGCGAAATTTTATATATTGCATATTTTTTGCGAAATTTTGATATTTTTATACGAAATTTATGTACCCCTGATTATAATGTATCGAGCTTAAGTCGATCATTAGGCATCCGATACCTCAAAAACTTACTGTGCATTGAATACACAAAGTTCTTTAATGGTAAAAACTTGTTTCCTACCCCTTTTTTTTCCCTAGAATTAATTCAAGTTATATAGCAATGACTTTAAAAGGTTTTCACTGCGTGTGCTATTAACTGGCATTTAATTCATCGCGTCTTCACTACTTAGCAGTCTAAACTCGATTAGGGCAATATGCAATACATGGCTACGTGGATTTTAAAATTTCTGACCCATTCTGCTTTCGGTTGCATTGGTTTCTCAGATCAATACATATATATATATATATATATATATATATATATATATATATATATATATATATATATTTATTTATTTATTTCTTTATTTATTTATTTAACCAATGCGGAGGCACTTGTCGTGAAGACCTTTGTCTATACTACATAGCAGTTTTGCTGGTCATTTTATGATTGGGGCACCATAAACGAAGACAAGCATTACCCCCTATGAAGGGACGGCACAAACGGAGGCATTTTTAGTGACGTGACGCCGGGATTCGATCCGAGCTCCCTCAGTACCGAAAGCCAGCGCGCTATACCCCAAGGCCACCACAGGCCTCTCAGATCAATAATTAAATTTGTCAAAAGGGAATTATTTTAATTTTTTTTGTTGGAAACACTTTGCAGCTTGGCATTTTAAAAATATATATTTGGCAAAACGCAGATGAGATTATCTTATGTTTATTTGTGAAAACACCAAACTGTTTATATACTATTTTTAAAGTCTGTAGCATGTTTACCTGACTAAAATAAGCCCCTAGATTGTTGTTCGAATGCAAAAAATTCCACTCTATTGCTTATTTCCCATTTAATTTTTTTTTTAAATCTAAACTTTTTATACATTTTTCAACAAATATTTACCCTCAAATACTAAATACCAAGTTTTAAGAGGTTATTTGATATTTCGCCTGCTTTGCTAAAATGACATGTTATGGAATATAATATATAAATTCTGTTATTTCACAAAAGTAAAATTCAAAATGTTTTCGTACGAATTTAGCAAATAAAATTCCTTATTTTCAAATTCGCACAAACATATTGTTGCGTCATCCTACCTCCTCACTAGACGGCGCTTCTAACGCGCGCCGGAAGCATATAATGTAACTGTAACTTTTAGTTAGTTAGTTAGCTCTTCAGAATGTCAGTTGCTGTGTGGTGTTGTGTGCGTTCGTCCATTAAAGTGTTTTAAAGGAAATCAAGTCGTTTTTACTCGTTGCTCTAAAGAAATATTTCCGACATATAACATCTGGCGCCCAACGTAAAATTCAACCCAATTTGAAATGGCGAACATTTTAATTCTAGAAAGAAAAGTTCTTCGGTCTACTGTCACGAAGACAATTACCGAATTAGATGCGTGCATAACTGCACAGAATGTTGCTTCTGCTACTCAGGCATTTGCTAAGCTTGAGGAGAAAATGCTACGGTTGCTATCCAAGGATGAGGAGATTGTCCAGTCCCATTTTTCGCAAAGCGAAAGTACTATGGAGGAGGGTGAGGTGGCAAAGCTCGATTCAGTTTTAGAACAGGAATTCGAGAGAGCAGAAACGTATCGAGACAATTTTACGTGTGCCAAAGCACGGTATTTAGATTTTTTAAAGCCTTCCGATAACACCGTGCCACTGATGAACGTTGCTTCCAGGTCGTCTGAATTTTTAAATTTGAATTTACCAAAGTTGATGCTCACAGAATTTGATGGTAGTCCTAAAAATTGGTTTTCGTTTTGGTCAATGTTCCAGAAAATTGATGGAGATCCGAAAATCGTGAAACTCGCTTATTTAATGCAAACTACCACAGGTAAGGCTTTTGATTTTGTTCAAACCTATCAAGTGTCTAAAAGTGATTACAAAACTGTCATCACAAATTTAAAAGCGCGTTTCGCAGATGACAGAGTTCTTATTGAACTATATGTTCGTGAACTCTTAAATTTAGTTTTAAATCCTACACATAATTTGTCTTTTACTGATTTAGTTGATCAATTAGATGCGCGATTACGTTGCTTAGAAAATTTAGGTGTAACTAAAGAAAAATACGCATGCATGCTTTACCCACTTGTTGAAGCTTCCATTCCTGAAAATATTTTAATTGCTTGGGAGAGAGAAGGAAATTCCATTTCTCGTTCCAGTGATTCAAAAACGAATGACCTGGATCTTTTGATTCGGTTTTTGAAAACAGAGGTTTTAAGCGCTGAACGATTACGAGTTGCGAAAAATTTCTGCTCTGAAGGGGGTAAAAATAAGAAGACTGGAAATGGAAGAGTAGATAGTGATAAATTTTTACCTGTCGCGACAGCTGCAACTCTAGTAAGTCACCATAATAAAAATGAAAAATTCGCTTTTAGTGAGTTTTGTTTGTTTTGTTCTAAAAAGAATTCGCATAGAAGTAGCGATTGTTTTGTGGCTCAAAAAATGACTTATCAGGAAAGAAAGGATCAAGTGATAAAAATGAAAGGATGCTTCGCGTGTCTTAGAATTAATTGTCGAGCCGATAAATGTCATATGAGTGTGCGTTGTGTAATTTGCTCCAGGAGACATTTTCCGATTTTATGTCCTAGTTTAAAACAAGATAATGAAAATGATTCTTCCCCGGCCGGCAAAACAGGAAGTGTTGCGAGCAATAGCTCGTCAGGTTCTACCGATGTTTTTTTACAAACACTTAAAATAAGGGTTTCTGGTCCTTCCAAAACAAGGGTCGTGCGGTGCTTATGCGATTCTGCGAGCCAACGCTCGTATGTTTCTCGAGATCTCGCAGATATTATAATTTAAAAACTGATCATTCTGAATTTCTAAAACATAGTTTATTTGGCGGCATTGAAACGGAAAGAGTCAAACATTCCGCTTTGAAATGTGAGTTGCAGGAAATACGAGGGAATTTTTCATGTGAGGTTTTATTGTTAGATAAAGACACCATTTGTGGCCAAATACCTAAAATTAGTAAAGCCGATGCAGAGTACTTCAAGCAACATGGGATTTATTTGTCCGACAGTGAAAGCGATAATTTAGACATATCAGTTCTTTTGGGTGCTGACTACTTAGGGAAAATGTTAACTGGTGCCATCAGCCAACAACCCAATGGCTTAACTGCTGTCCAAACTTACTTGGGGTGGGTTGTAATGGGTAAATCCTTATTCGACAAAACCAGTTCTAATCATGCCATGCCCATCATTTCGCTACACGGTTCTAGCCAGATTTGCGACCTTTGGTCACTCGATGTTCTCGGAATTCGAGACCCCGTAGAGAATAAAACCAAAACCGAAATCGACGCAGAAACTGTGTCTTTTTTTGCAAAAACTGTTAAATATCGCGGTGGTCGATACGAGGTCCATTTACCGTGGGTCGAAGGACACCCGGAGTTGCTTGATTTACGTTTTCAATTAGAAAAACGTCTCCATACCATGACCTCTAAACTTGTTTTTTCAGGTAAGTTTGAATCTTATGACAAAATTTTGAAGCAGTGGGAACAGTTGGGAATTATAGAAGAGGTCCCTGACAAAAATGACGGGAAAGATATTTCTGAGCTAAAATGCAGGTATTTACCTCATAGAGCCGTGTTTAAAGAATCTAGCCTAACAACTAAGATACGACCAGTATTTGATGCCTCTTCAAAAGATGAAAATTCAGTTTCCTTAAACCAATGTTTAACTACAGGTCCAAATTATATTGAAATGATCCCTTCTGTTCTCAATAGATTCCGCAAAGGTCGATTTGGAGTAGTTTCTGATATAACAAAGGCTTTTCTTCAGATAAGCGTGTCCCCTACTGATAGAGACTATCTTCGATTTCTGTGGTGGAGGGATTACGAAAAGCGCAAAATTAAAATATTGAGGCATTGCCGAGTTGTATTCGGTTTGTCTTCGTCACCTTTTTTGCTTATGGCAACAATTTATCATCATCTTGAAAGAGAAAAGGAAGGTGAGAATGATGTCGTAGTGAAACTGCCAGACTCGTTCTATGTCGACAATGTTGTGACAAGTGTCGAAAATGAGGCGGAATTACAACATTTCCAAACGACAGCTTGTCACATCATGTCAAAAGCAAGTTTTGAGCTCACGGGTTGGGTGAATTCTTCAGAACGACAAGACCTTGGTAAACCCAGTTGTTCTGTTCTTGGCCTTTTATGGAATCCAAATTCTGATGTAATCGCGTGCGATCTTGGAGGTGTTTCGACTGAAATTTGCGATACGTGTTCAAAACGACAACTTTTGTCGCTCGCACAAAAAATCTTTGACCCGATTGGTTTTACCGCCCCCGTGACGCTCATTCCTAAACTATTGATGCAAAAGGCTTGGAAAAATGAAAAGTTATCTTGGGATCAGAGATTGCCCTCGGAAATTGTAGAGGGATTCAAAAATTGGCTCGCAAGTTTGGAGTTTTTGAATTTAATTCAAATCCCGCGTTACTTTGGGGGGTTAATCGATGAAACAACCACCACTATTCATATGTTTAGCGATGCAAGTGGGAAAGCTTTTGCTGTGTGTGTGTTTTTGCGAATCGAATGCAAAAATAATAATGTTCAAATTAGGTTGGTTCAGGCAAAATCACGCGTCGCTCCTCTTAGGAAGGATCCCATCACCAAAGTCAAAACTGAAATGACCATTCCTAAATTGGAACTAATGGCTGCTGTAATCGGGACTCGTCTGGTCCTGAACGTAAAAACTTCATTGAACATTCCCAACGTGCAAACCTTTTACTGGACGGACTCAAAAGTCGTCCTTTGTTGGATCCAAAATAATGGACCTTGGAAAACTTTTATTCACAATTGCATAAAAGAAATTCGATCGAACTCTCCGAAAGAAAATTGGTTTTATGTTCCATCTCAGATGAACGCAGCGGACATCGCTTCACGGGGGTGCAGCGCACAAACTCTCTTCAGTTTTCGCTGGTGGGAGGGCCCTTCGTGGTTGGAAAGCCGCGATTCCTGGCCGGACACCAAGAGATCGGATTTCTCAGATGCTGTGGAGCTGGCTGACAAGGAGAGAAGGCCAACAGTTGTGACAGGTCTCTCGTTGGGTACTGCCGAGCCTGATTTCTTCGAGTGGACCAGGCGAGTGTCAAGGTTTTCTTCAATCGTTCGAATTTTAGCCCTTGTGAAACGTTTCATCTTCAATGCTAAATCATTAGCAAGTGAAAAAAAAGATGCACTACTAAAAGGTAACCTAAGCGCAGAGGAGTTGAGAAAATCCGAGCTGGAAATTCTTCTTTACATCCAAAGAGACACATTTGGTAAGAACCGTCGCCTCATACCTCCAAATTTTGTTGTGTACACCGATTCTGATGGCCTCCTACGTGTTGTGACAAAGCTGATCTCTTCCGATGATGACGACTTTTTCAGGCGACCAATCTTGCTGCCTGATAAGCATAACTTTTTTTTCGTCTCGTCGAGGAACGACATCGAATTCACAGCCATGCGGGTGTGCAAACGCTTGTGATGATCCTACGTTAAAAGTATTGGATTTTGCGGTCAAGGAAGACCGTGAGGTCTATTGTGTCCAAGTGTGTTGTTTGCCAAAAGTTCAAAACCAGGTCTTCTACGACAATGTGCGCTCCCCTACCCGAAGATCGCGTCCGAATGTCTGCGGTTTTCGAAACAACTGGTGTGGACCTAACCGGTCCACTAGTCCTTCGAGATCGTCGAAAGGTGTGGATCGCAATTTTCACTTGCACGGTTTACCGCGCAGTTCATTTCGAACTTGTTACGGATGTCTCAACGCAAAGTTTTCTGCTCGCTTTGAGGCGTTTTATCTCTCGTCGTGGCCGAGTGAAAACAATTTACTCGGATAATGGAACGAACTTCATCGGCTGAAACAACGAGCTCCGGAACGTCGATTGGAGCGCTATTGTTGCACATTCTGATTTAAAACGAATTACCTGGCACTTTAACCCACCCTCCGCCGCCTGGTGGGGTGGTTGGTGGGAAAGGGAACTCAGAATGCTCAAAGAATTGCTGAGACGCAATTTGGGAAAAGCATGCCTTAATTACGATGAACTTCACACCGTTGTGTGTGAATGTGAGGCTTTGCTGAACAGCAGACCACTTACTTACCTCTCCGAGGAACCATCTGATCTAGTGCCTCTCGCACCATCATTATTTTTACAAGATCAGATTGAAGTGTGTGTCGAAGATTTAGATCAAAACGACCTACAAAATCTTCGCAGGAGGGCGAAACACCTTCATGCAATAAAGCATAAGCTCAAAGCGCGGTTTTATAAGGAATATATCTCCGTTCTCAAACAGTCAGGCAATCTTGTTCAAACTCCGCTTGTTGTTGGCAATATAGTTTTAATTGGTTCAGATAATAAAAAACGCGTTAATTGGCCTTTGGCTAAAATTGTTGAAATTTTCAAGGGACGTGATGGTGTTTCCCGTGTTGCGAGGGTCAAAACGCTAAGTGGTGAAATGATACGACCATTTCAACGGTTGTACCGATTAGAGACTTCCGGTAAAATTGCTGAAATTATGAAAAATGCTCCAATAACAACCAGAAGTGGAAGAGTTGTTGTGCAACCTAAAACTTAAAATTTTCATTTTGAACAATTTTCTTTTCCTGCTTCTTGATTATGTATGCCTTTCAAAACATGTGTTATGTTAAAGTTACACTTTTGCGGGTGGAGGATGTTGCGTCATCCTACCTCCTCACTAGACGGCGCTTCTAACGCGCGCCGGAAGCATATACATACGAGCCCGCTTAATGGAATAGCCAATTTGCCACGAAAAATTATTCTAATAAGCGGGATATTCCATTATCCGGGATCACATTGACACGCCCACAATATTTAAAGTTACAGTTAAACCAAATAATCATTAAAAATTACCTAAACCATAGGCATATTTAAACTATTATAATTAACAAACAATTATTAATTAAAAGTAAGGAACAATTTAAACACATTAAAATTTAGAAAATTAATGAAAAATGAGCTAATTTTATTGTAGAATATACAAATTTCCTTTAATTTTTTAAAAATAATTACAATGTTACTTACTTATTTGTTGCTAAAGAAGTCGGATATTTTAGACTGCTTACTGTTCTGTGAATGCAGCAAATCTGTTATTTGATTTTCTAGTTTATAAAATAAATGAAAGTCTGCATTTGACTTCGTTTCCAAGAAACGTCTTATAATATCACAAGCGTTGTTAACTTCAACATGTGACGGAACCTTTTTAATGGTACATTCTTCATCAAATTCATCTTCATCGGCTTCGCTTTGATCAAATTGAGGTTTCACCACATTCTACGAATAAGTCATTGTCGAAGTTTACAAAATTGAAAAAAATTTCTTCTGTCATTCCTTCTGGTGGTAAATCATTTGCGTTTTTAATTGATTCATCATTTAATTAATCATTTGTTACGTCTGTTGAAAATTTACATTTTACGAAAAAAAAATTTATTGCGTCAGAGGAAATATTATTCCATGATTTGTTCATCATATGAACAGCTGTAAGAATTGAACTGTTTCTAATACTTTTACTAGTTGAGCTATTGATAGAAAATCTACAAGTATCATGTATGCAGGCTATGATCTTTTTAACGATTTCTTTTCTATAATTCCTCTTCAAAAGTAATTTAATTCCCTGGTCCATTGGCTGTAAAATAGTTGTCGTATTCGGAGGCAAAAAATGAAGTGCTACATTTTCTAGTCTTACGTCGACTCTGTGGGCATGACAATTATCGATAAAATAGGATAGCTTTTCTTTTCATCTTATTCATCTCATTGTCAAATAACACTAACCAGTTTTGAAAGAAATTAGCAGCCATCCAAGCTTTTGAATTCGCTCCATATTTAACTGGAAGGGATTTTATACCTCTAAAACAACGTGGGTTTTTGGATTTCCCGATTACAAAAAGAGGCATTTTATGACTGCCGTCAGCATTACTACAGCATAAAACTGTCGGTCTCTCTTTCGGGATTTTTCCTCCTCCAACTTTTTCGCCTTTTAAGCACAAAGTTTCATCAGGCATTGCTCTGTAATAAAGTGCTGTTTCGTCACAGTTATAGATACAAGAACTGTAGTCTTGTTATAAAGCAGGAAATACTACATTTTTCCAAGAACTGGCAGCGGCTTCATCAGCATTACTTGCTTCATCGTGAATTTTTTTGAAAGAAATTTGGTTTCTTGCTTTCCATCTGCACAACCAACCATTTGTAGCTTTAAAATCAGTTATATTTAACTGTTGTGCTAAATCTTCAGCTTTCTGATTCAATAATAATCCACTACAAGCTCGTTTTTCAGCAAACCACTGAAGAAGAGCATCTTCAACTTCAGGTTCTTTTCCTGTACGTTTTCATTTTTGATTAAGATTTTTGTTGCATTTCCAGTCGTTCAAGACTTTTTCTTTATTTTTTAACAATTTCGAAACTTGAGCTTGGGATATCTCAAACTTTTTGAGAGTTCTAATTGCGTACACTTATTTACTTTTGCAAACTGTATAACTTTTACTTTTTCTTTTAAAGTAAGATCTTTTCGTCTCAAAGACATTGTAGTAAAGCACAAGAAAGATGACTGATTTCACGAAAGCGAACTGTCGATGTCGAACTAATCGCCGTTGAAAATGAACAGTTGTCTATGCTCAAGGCTAGAGACCCCCAAGTTAAATGTTGCGCTTCTCCGAAGAGATTCGTTACAGTTGGTAATCCCCGTTCTCTTGAAGAGGAGGACCTGTTGATGTTTCCTTCACACACACCCACACATTTTCTAGCTCTCATCTGGGGGTGAAGCTAGATTGTTCATTCTCTGAATAGGGAAACGCAGGCTGAGCAGCCGAGCCATACGGGGAGAGAGGGGGGGCTAGAAAAAACAGCAACAGCAATGAATTGCCCTTCAAAATCGAAGAAATCCCCATTTCCTGCGATTGGACACTTTCTGCGAAGTGACAAAATTGCTTTGAAAGACATTCAGTTACTGCACATTCATTATTGCACTTTACAGAAAAAAATTCTGAAAAGAAGTGTGAGAAATAGAAAAACATCGATATCGTCATGGCTAATAATTATTCCTTTAAGCGGGATAACTTCAAAACAATATATTCCATTAACCGGGAAATTTAACACAGAAACAAATTACTACGGTTTGGTACTTTGAAAATTTATTACATTAAACGGGATATTCTTTTAACCGATATTCCATTAAGCGGGTTCGACTGTAATGTAACTGTAACTTTTAGTTAGTTAGTTAGCTCTTCAGAATGTCAGTTGCTGTGTGGTGTTGTGTGCGTTCGTCCATTAAAGTGTTTTAAAGGAAATCAAGTCGTTTTTACTCGTTGCTCTAAAGAAATATTTCCGACATATAACACATATAAAGCAAGTTTGTCATTTTTTAAAAAGTTTGAACTTTCTTGAGAATTCCTTTAAAAATAGAACTGACTACAAGACTTCAAATTATGTATCCTAAGAGAAATATAGTTTTCTAAACAATAATTTAATTGTGCTAGCTTTCTTGTCTCTTTTTTCATTAAAAAAGATAAAAATTTGAAGTTCACAATAAAGAAAAAATTAGGTTTCCATATTACATTTCATACAGATTATTTAGGAAAAAACATACTACACAAATTTATTTTATTGCCAAAAATATTTAAACTTTGGCAATAAAATAGTAGAGTTATTTAGTTATTTAAACTTAGAAAATATAATTTTTATTATTGAATATATATTTGATCTTTAGATTTCATTACTTTGCACATTCCAACACATTTATTATAACTTGCATAGTTATAGGCAGTATAAAATATTGCAATATTGCAGTAAATTTTCTTGGATGAAATTTTTTTTTGATAAACACTTATTTCAACTATAAATTTCATTTACGAGCTTTCTTTTTAACTTGTATATATATATTGCAATGTCTACTCCAGTTCCGCAGTAGCATTTAATATACAATCGCCGCCACCTTTTTAGACTACTAAAGAATGTTACTTTTGGAAACCCGATATTATATAGATGCTTGACATCTCTTGTGATGGACATTTATTTATAATGTCACAGGGAGACAAGCGATAAGAAGGGCTTCACTATTCATATGTTACTTATATCGAAGTTCTGACTTTTGTCTAAGCGAAAGGAAGCAACCTTACAGTGTTCCGTCCCAAAATTGAAACTCGAATCAAGGACATAGCATGAAGTAAAAAAGAAAATGTAAACAGAATTTCGAAAAGAAATTAATATTTAAAATCCTGTACGTGAAAAGTTAATGTTCTTCAATAGATGTAACGCTAGTAATGGTTAAAATAAAATAATTTGTGTTACAACAATTAAACGAAAGAGACATAAATTCGGGTTTATTGGTTTGTTTGGTTTCGAGCACTAAGGTCACTTTTTTCTACTCGAGGACAAATTAGACAGGGATCTACTGCTTAAATTCGACTCCAAACGGCTACAAACATTCATGCCAATTGGGAAACTCAAACCCACAGACTCTGGTAACCCCTATGCCATTCGACCCACGCCAGGTTTATAGAGTAAAGATAGGTTATAAGAGGTATTGGCATAATTGGTATGTTCGAGAGTTATTATCTTGATTAAGAAAAGCCATTTACCGCATGACATGATCTCTTTTGATTTCCAAGTAACTGACAATGAACGTAACCAGTTTTAATAAAATTTGCATTTTCCCTTTGATTTTCCTGTGTTGACCGTGGTCTTCTTGAGACATTTTTGTTAGAAATTTTATTTGCTTTATTACATACAATTAATGACAAGATTCGATGGAATTTGGACAATCATGGTAATTAAATCCTGGACTTGACCTTTTGCTCTGTAAAACTCGTATACTAATAATGAAGTCATATTAAGACATTATTCGAGAACTTTAAAGAATTATGATATTTTATCACTTTAATCATTGATTTTTTAAATTAATAATGATTTCGAAGGGTGAATTATGTTCATTAAAACTCATCCACAAGATATCAACACAGTGCGCTCCTATATCCAAATTAAAGTTATACGTTTCTGGATAATTTTCTAAACGTCTTGAAACATTGGAAAATATGTTTGCTCAGAGTTCTTGATACAGAGCCTGCTTCTTATTACATTTAAGATCTCTCAGCGATCATAAGAAGAATGCTTATTTATAGTGATTATAATAAACTTAAAATACTTTAAAAATGATTCGCAGAAGTCTCTCTTCAATGTCCACTGAGTAATTAACAATTCCAAACCATTTTATGCATGGAAATAATTCTTCGAAGTATATTAAAAATGCACAGCATAAACCTGACTGAAATGCCTCCAAATTTTTTTTAATTTCTTTAGTTTAACTTTGATTAGTAAAGTTAGGGATAACTGTGTTTTAAGCTTATAACATATAGCTTTATAACAGAATTTATAGTTTAAAATTTTAAAGTAGTTAAAAAGATATATTAGAAGAATACCCGTTTATTCTAGAAGGCTAATTTAGGCAAAATCGAGGGGATTTTTATTTATTTTATTTTTAAAAAACTTTTGCAATACAGTACAGTGCGCAAATTGGCTTCTTTTCAACATCGCTTGCTTTTATTTTATAGCATGTTATATACATGAAATAAAGCTTATTTCCAAAAAAATATATTCGAATGATTTATATTTCATTTTCTCGTAACATGGTTCTTTGTCTCTGAAAAATAGCATAATATTTTTTTTTGGATAAACTAAAAAACATAGAAAAAAATGCAAGAATAATATTACAATATTTTATTCAATGTACTTGAATTGCATTCAAGTACATTCAAATATCATTTTTGAATCTTGAGAACTAATCTTATATAAAAGTATAAAAAAATATGAATAATATGTTTTAATATGAGAGATTATGTTTTAATATAAGGTTTTTTTACCATAAAGATATTTTTCTTAAAACTTATTCTTATAAGGATGCATTTTACGTGCTTCTTATAATTAAGCTAGTTAAACAACTGAATGTAAATATCTTGCGGGATCAATTTACGTAATGGTAGCCTTTAATATGATAATGGTGTTCTTTAATATGATATTTTTGAAGACTTTAGCAATATTTAGTTGTCACAAATTACTGTAAAAATAAAATTCAGGTTTCATCTAGCTATAGATAACTGACAGTAAACTTGTGGAAAACACAAAACAGAAATAAAAAAAAATTAACATTCATGATAGAATATTAAATAGTGGAAACTAGTTAAGAATTAATAATTAGATGAGTATCAGGAGCTTTAAGTGTGATTTTTTATATGGAAAATTCATGATTAACAATTTTAAATGCCCATACAGGACTAAAATTGCAATATCTGTAGAAAATGAAGATAGTACATAGGAGAGTAGTTGGTGCGACACATTCTCGCTATCAAATAAGAAACATTGATTATTTATCGGCTAAGAGGTTCTACAAATTTTCCAACAAGTTTCCAATACACATTTTCAAATCTAATTCAAAATGAACGTTTCATTAACAATCATAAGTGAGATGCCATTAAGAACATAATTTTCCAATGAACGAATTTATAACATTACCAACACAAAACAAAAATTAAAATTACATCAGGATCATTAGATGTAATTGATTTTAATTGATAATTCAAGATTAACAATTTTAAATGACCATACATAACTAAAATTTCAATAGCTGTAAATATTAAAACGTTCCATAGGAGAGTATCTGCGACATCAGGTTCTCTCTATCAAATAAGACACATTCATTGTCATACTTATTGGTTAAAATGTTCTACAAATTTTCCAACTAGTTTCCAACACACGTTTTCAAATCTAATTCAAAATTAATGTTTCAGGAACAATCATAAGTGAGATGCAGCTGCTAAGAGTATGATTTTCCAATGAACGAAAACTCAACATTAAAATTTTATTAAAGATTTAAATCTTGAATGCAATTAAAGATTTTAATCTTTAATTACATTCAAGTACATTCAAATATCATTTTTGAATCTTGAGAACTAATCTTACCAACAGAAAAAAAAATATTAATTACATCAGGAACATTATCGCGCTATCAAATAAGACGTGCTATACAACGCGCTATCAAATAGGACACATTTATTTCCTTTCTTATAGGTTAAAAGGTTCTACAAATTTTCCAACGCACGTTTTCAAATCTAATTCAAAATTAATGTTTCATGAACACTCATAAGTGAGATGCAGCTGTTAAGAGTATAATTTTCCAATGAACGAAAACTCAACATTACCAACACAAAAAAATTTAAACAACATCAGGATAATTAGATGTAATTGATTTTAGTGGACAATTCATGATTAACAATTTTAAATGCCCATACAGACCGAAAATTTCAATAGCTGTAAAAAAATTAAAACAGTCCATAGGAGAGTATCTGCTACAACAGGTTCTCGCTATCAAGTAAGACACATTCACTGCCTTACTTATTGGTTAAAAGGTTCTACACATTTTCAAACTAGTTTCCAACGCACGTTTTCAAATCTAATTCAAAATTAATGTTTCATGGACAATCATAAGTGAGATGCAGCTGTTAAAAGTATCATTTTCCAATGAACGAAAACATAGCTTTACCGACACACACAAAAAAAAATACTAATTTTAATCTTTAATTGATGAAAGATCTAACTCCCTAAACAACTGTGGCACAATTTTTAACCCAAATATATTTATTCACATTATCTTCCATTTTAATGAAAACAATGAATTATAATAAGAGAAAAATCTTTCTTTTATTTGTTCTTTATTTTCTTTTATTTGTTCAAGTGAACAAAGGCAATATATTTGAATGAAGAATGTGCTCCATAGATTTTTAGCTCTATGAGCATAAGCCAGGGAAAAACGAAAGAATGCAGCAAAATAAAATAAACTAGACTAGCATTACAATGAAATTAGTTGTAAATTTCAAAAGAGAAACGCACAAGGGAAGCTTGGAATTTGATTTTCTTTCTCCAATTTGGAAAACAAAACTGAACTTATACTATGCGAAATTAAAATCGATTGCTCGTCTCTTTTGTTTTTCAGGAATGGATATTGATTAACAAGATGCATACATTGTTAAATTATATGCTGCCTGGTAAGGAATGTTTCTCTAAAACATTTGCAATTCTAATTTTCCAAATTCTAGAATAATGTTATCTGGAAGCTAAATATTTTATTTTTTATCACTTTAAGTTTGGGAATAATGATGCGGCTACCTTGTTTCCCTGTAATTAAAAGCTAACTCCGTAAATAAAACATGAAACAAAATTATTTCGTAGTCCGTTGGACATTAATTGTTTCTAATTTGTTGACCCGACTATATACTGACAGCAGTATCAAAAATTAATTTTAGAAACTAAAACTTGCACGCGTGCTGAATTATCAGACTTACAAATGCTTCTGTTTAACTGAAAGTTTCAGTTTTTCATCGGGAGAAAATACATTTTTGAAAAATGGAGTTTCGGCAACTATTATTTCATGAAAAATAAATATTATTAATTAACTCATATAATGTTTAAAATACATTTAATCAACATATATTTATATATACACACAACTGGTTTTCCAGTTATACCTGTAAATAAACAATAATAATTGATTAATAATATGGCCACAAATTAAAATAGGATTAATAAAAACAAAATATGACAAATCAACAGTTTAATATAAACTCTTAATATTGCTTTGAAACACATTACTGTAATTCCCGATTACGGAGAAAATAAAAAATAAAATTATTCACTAAGTAAAGGAATTACAATTATTGAACATTGTACGATCAAACAATTCCTACTAAAAATGAAGCAACAACATTTTATATTAAAGTATATTTTTAATTTTGGATTTTAATACGTTTTCTAAAGGTTGGTTGTTTTATTGCTTTTATTAGACTTCTGATCATTGCTTTTGAGCACCCGGCTAACTCGATCCTTCTTAATGGAGTTATATTTTTGATACTTAGGGTCTTGATAAATTAGAGATACTTTGAAAACTAATTTTTAATTGCTGTACTCCGAGGCGAATATTAATAACATATAAAAATACGAATTTGAAATTACATATTTTTCTCATATATTACCCTGAACAGATAAAAAAAACCAAAATAATAATAAATAACAAAACTTCTCAGTAAATATAACTGATATATGTAAAGATTTGTTTGCCAACCCGAGGATCTGTACATAAATTTAAAAACGTAAATAATTATATTTTTCTTAATTGAAAAACAATGTTGATTTCAGTAACTGGGCTTACAAGCTTTTTCCCGTTTTATTCTGCAAATTATATTTATAACACTAAATTCAACGCTAATTTAGTCCTTATTAACTAATAAATAGAAGGAACTACTTTTTGGTTCAGCTTTGGTTCAGATTGCTGCATTAGTTATTAAAAAATCTTTTATATCTGCTCTCAGACGCGCTCCGAGCTAAACATGGCCGAGAGACAGCAGCCAGTTTGCAGGTTTGAAACTTCTAAATTGTAATGATATATGGAATCGCATAACGAGGAAATTGCTGACTAAATAAAAATCCTGACCACAAGGAAAGCTCTATTTCAAGAATTTCGCGGGTGTTACGTGACGTATAATTGCTTTTTTACATTTTCACACATCAGAATGACTGGGGACACCGTCAAATTGCTGGGAACACCTCAAATCTCTCTCTCAGAATCTCTTAATAAAGATGTTTACATATACGAAACTCAGGAGTATTTTTTAGTTCAGACCACACGCGTCGATTACGACCACAAACTTAAGATATGTTTTCAGTTATAATATTTGAACCTATCATGTATATAAATGCATATATGAGTGAGGTAAAACAATTGAAAAATATTTGTATTGCTACAGTCTTAAAAAAATTTATCCTAAGAAATTATTTTACAAAAGCAGACTAGCTATTTTCACCCAAATTGCTATTTTGTAATATATTCCAAGATCGCAGAATAATTATATCTGCGTATGTTCGGCTGAGTTATTCATAAATTTCAGACTTTTGAAAAATATGTTTATTTTCAGAAATAATTAAAAATAATCTATCCTGGCACAAAAGTAATAATAAGTTATTACTTTTGTGCCAGCAAAAATAAAATTTATTGAAAAGAAATAGAAATTATACGAATTTATTCTCGAAAAATTACTAAATTCTACAATGATTTACTATACCTTCCTAAAATTTTCTGAAATTATTTTCATCTTTTAAAGTAACTACGGAATATACAGGGTGATTTTTTTAAAACTGTTTGTACTCAGAGCCAACTATAGCGCGATCTATCAGTCGGAATTCCACCAAAATTGATAGAGGGACTAAGGACGACATAGGAAAGAGTTTCCGTGAAAAAAAAAAAAAAAGTTCCAAAAGTCGCCATTAGGGGACGATATGGCGCTTTTGTTGCGGCGCACCCCAGAATTTGCATAAAATGCAAGCAAAACTTCAAAATGCATGACTACGTAGTCGACAGTAGCGCCAATATATAATGGGCTATAAAGATCGGTGCGGTATCTGTTGCATCGTTGCTTTACAGAAGAAAGGGTCATCAGTAGCTTTTTTTTCCACTGGCATGGCCATCTCGCTTCCCGGACGTAACCCATGTGACATCTTTCTGTGGGGTTATTTAAAGTCTAAGGTGTATCTTGGTAGATTCTCGAACTTGGTGGCCCTAAAGGACAACATATCCCGGATTTTAATGAACATTCCTGTTAACATGTTATGATTAGCCGTTGAGAACGTAGAGTTCAGGATACAATGCGTCGTCCACCAGGACTGTGGTCACATTGAAAGAGGGGGAAGTGAATTTGCTATATAAAGTGGCACCTTATATAGCAAACTTAATTTGCTATATAAAGTTAGCTATATAAGGTGTTGCAGGGAAATTTCTTTGTTATTCATTTGTCTGCTTACAACTTTTTCGGTATTTATCCTTTATCTTTATAGCTCAAAATACTGGCGCTGCTGTCGACTACATAGTCGTAAATGTGTATTTTGATGTTTTACTTGGAAATTCTCTGGTGCGCCGACAAAAACAGCTCCATAGCTTCCCCTATCGGCGACTTTTGGAACTATTTTTTTTTTTTCTCGGAAACTCTTTCCCTTGTCGTCCTTAGCTCCTCTTTCATTTTTGGTGGAATTCCGGTTAATAGATCGCGCTACAGATGACTATGAGTAGTGTCAGTTTTAAAAAAAATCACCCCGTATAATACATATGTTTATAATATATATTTTTATATAACTTTAATACTTAAAAAATCCAAAATGTTATATTATATGTATATATAAATAAATTGGGGTAGAAATTCTGTAGAAATATTCCTGTGCTGGATGATATATATTTCTGAACTCTTTTCTCAGAGTCATGAGTAAATAATTTATCACAGAATTTGGTCAGATTTTAATACTATCAATCTTCATATTGAATGAAGTTGAAAGGTGCTTCTTGATATTCGTAATGTTTTCAAGTTTGACAAAGGAATGTAAAGATATCTCTCAGTCAAATCTTGATCGGATTAATTCTATATTTTCTCTCTCGTCTGGAAAGTTATTACCTTAACATAATACCTTATTATTCTGGAATATCAGTTTCCATGTGGGATTATAGTATGTTTCGACAATTGAATGGCATAATTTTTAAAAATATTGCATGGATTACATGAGTTCGTTTTTGCGTATTTTCATTGCTAGTTAGAATGTTGTAATGAAATAAGGAACATGGTTTATATATTTTACAACACATTTTTAGTTAGCTAAAACTAGATTAAGGTGATTGTTCTAAAATGGGGTTGGGTACCTTAGCTGTTATATTTCCTTTCCTTTTTAATTTTTTTTAAAAATTCAAATATAAGAGAAAAAGGGCAAACGAATATTTTGCTGCGATAAATATTCTTTTGAATGATTTTTGAACATTTATTCTAAAATTTAAGAATCTTAATACTAGTAACAAAGTTTTTTTAACTAGTGTCTAAAATTTTATATTCTCATGTAATTAATTTTTTAAATATACCTATTTCAGTAAATAATTTTTGATACTTATAGCTTTAAATAAAATAAAAAAACTAGCGTTAAATTTGCTTAAATCATAAAACTTTAAAATTTTAAATGTTTTAATAAATACAGTCATATATGCCTTTATTTTTTACTGAATTACATAGTAACATGTAATTATTATAAATATCAAGTATACTGTACATACTTATGATTAAAATGATAGAGAAATTTCTAATTTATATTTGAAATAGATGTAAGCTTTAATAAAAAACATGGGTTAGAACTAGAAATCATTGTTTGTATAATATTTTTGCATTATTTTCTGTAAACATAGAGGCATAATCTCAATAACGCTTCAACTGTAACAGCATGCTGTAGATGATTGAAAAAATGCTGTGTCGTGTCTTTTTTCAAAATTGAAGATTCAAACAAAGATTGCATACATATAATAACTGTAAAATAGAAAATTTCTTCCCATATTTTAATTAAATTATGTTTTTCTGACATCTCTTGTAAGAGAAAATTTAGCACAAACTGAGTTCTGAGACATTATGCAAAATAACTAGCATAGTTTTTAGTACAACAAATGCTTTTCAGAAGACCATGAGTCTCTTGGGCTTTAAAGTTATTTTCAAAACTATATTTTGCCTACTGAGCAATATAAAGTTTTTCTTCATGCACTATAGGAAGCCTGAAACAAAAACTTTATATTATCTCTATTTAAACGAGTCCTACAATTAAACAAACATTCGCAAAGCATTTTTTTTATCATTATACTTTTCGAACTATAATGTAAAATAAATGAATAGGTTAATAAAGCAAATTTCTTGAAATATCACTCATTCTATGCTATATCTGTTACTGCATTTGTACGGATTATAAATACTGCATCAGACCAGAATTAGATGATACTGATATTTCCATTAAGCTAAACACATAATTCTGGCGTCAAACACCAATGATATTTAATTTTTTAGCTCTAGTTCTAATGAGATATTTCTCTTTAAAGTAGTGTGAATTACAATTAAATGCGTAAGCTGTGCATGACATATTCTCTAATTAACTTCGTGTCTTTAGAGTGTGCAACTTCCATCATTATCTTAAATATATGCTATTATAACTATGTAAAAATTGTTTAAAGGGATCTTGAAAATTGCTACGTATTTTCTAAATACTAGCATCTCATCAGATGTAATCATTGTCTCAATTCGGGAAGATTAAAGGAAATGTTTTTCTTAAATTAGCGAATTGTGCCAAAAGGATTTCTCGCAGTATTGACAGTAATCTTTAAAAAGCTGTCGTACAAGTTTGTAGGATAAAGTAGGATTCATTCTAATTAATAATTTACCTGAAATTAGGATCTTAAAATGCTAACATTGCTTTCGTTGAGCCCGTTGATTATGCTTATTAACTTACGCTTCTTCCATGCTGGCAAACAACTTAAATATCCCGGGAAAATACGTTTAATGTACTTTTTGATGTGTGTTGTGTTAGAGCTGGACAATATGACAAAGTGAGCCACATTTGAAACCCTCAATTATTGAAATTTAGTGCGACAGCTATACACTATCGTTAGAAATTGACGAGTATCGACTCGCTCTGTTAACTCTCGTTTGCATGGAGCCATCGTGCTTCCAATCTTGTCTAAAGAAATAAATGTTTGTTTCTTCTACAGTCTAATCATATAGTTACCTATTGTTGAACCAGCATGTACGATATCTTTAATTATTACTTATTCACGGCTGGGCAGAAATGTATCCACCACTTTGTGTATATATAAACTGAGTGGCCAGTTAATTATGATTCCTTCTCAGTACATCGCTGGGCCACATCTTGCCCTCAATCCTACTACAAGACTCTATGGCATGGCCTCTATGGTTTGTTAACAGGAGGAATATGAGACCATACCCAATTAACTGCTAATTCCAGTTTTTTAAGATCAGATAATTCTGGATCCAGATGCCTAATATCCCTTTCGCCCTCATTCCGGAAATCTTCAACTGGATTGAGAGTCAGTGATTGTGAGGGACAACTGAGAAAGCTTAAGTTCAAGTCATGTACTTCAAACAATGTTTGGACAATATTATATCTATGACATGGAGCAGTTTTTGCCCATCTTAGTTATTTATTTTATATTAATTAGTTTTTTCTAAAGTTTGAAAGCAGTTTTGAAATATTATATGAAATAAAATTATCTCTCATATATTGCAAAATATCGTTTTTAAGAATTTTTCCGAAAGTTAGTATAAAATAAACTAGAATTTTTAAGTATTTTACAATGTCTGGTTTTCTGTTAATGTGTAATTTACGAACTGTGTAGCTTGTTTTATTTTTATAGCATAATCTAAGTTATCTATGGATAACTTATCATTCAAAATATAAATGTCCTGAATTGTTATATTGATAAACATTGAAAATCTGATTCAACTGTTACGGTTAATAAAATAGATATATTAAGTTGATTGGAATGCTAAAAAGATATTTTTTAAGACATAAATATAATATTCAAAAGTTTACAAATTATTATATTTTTTAGTAATATTTTTGTGTTTAATATGTATAAATATTTTCATAGCCAAGAAGTAAAGAAAAAAAACAAAAAATGCAATATCAAAGAATTGATGTACATATGTGTTTGACTGAAGCTTTTATAGAATACTTCTATGCCTAGTAAATCAAAAATGGAAGACGGAAAATGCTGCAATATGATACAAGCCTATCGTTCTTTACTTCCCTTTGATTTCCTTTGTTTATATAACACGATTATTAGAATAGGATACTATATATCTACCTATTCCAACTTACGTTTTCTATTCGTCTTGTTTCTAGACTTAAGTACGTTATTCTTGTTTATAATTTTTTGAACAAAGTTCTGCCTCACTGTATCAAAGTTTTGAAATGTCGTCTATGTCTATCTTGCTCAAAAATATATACTTCGGTCAACTTTCCAAAGTTAAGATACTTTATAATCCATACTTTGTATTTTCCTTAGTTCCAACTCTTCTATGATTGAATTTGGATTGAAAAATAATATATATATATACATATATATATATATATATATTGGTAGTATAATATAATTATCTACAATATATAAATATTGTACTAGATTATCACTGTGATTTTTTTTAAACCAAAGGGGAATAACCGAAAAATTATTAAAATTTTTTTCATAAATGTTAACTTAAAACTGTGACCCAATCAGATATATACAGCCAACTTGCTAGAGATCAAATTTAGCATCAACTTTTCGAGAAAATCTGATTACTTTTTGAAATACATTTAGTATCATTATACTATCCTAGACTTTGTATAGATTTATATTAAATTCATACTATACAAAACTAACTGACGCGTGCATTAAACAGACTTAACAACAGTTAACAAAGGCTTTTACTACAGGCCTTTAGTAAACGTCTGTCTTCTCTTATTCCAAAGGAGTTGCCACTCATTTGAAAGCTTTTGGAAGTTACTTAACTCCCTTTTCCCCTTGTAGTGTCGCCAGCTCAAAGGATATCTTATATAAGGAGCCCCGAAATAGTATTCTGAAATAAAACATAGCACGATACGAGAATTTTTTTAAGTAATTTTTTTAAATGCATTTTCTTTCGAATACTCAGTAATTTATTTAAAATGGGAAGATCAACCAGTAAGTCCAACATTACAGTTTTTGTTCACATATCTTGATGGTTTTCCTATTTTAGGATCATTTTTTAAGCATTCCCTTGAGCGATATAAATCATCATAAGGAGAAAGTTTAAGCTCATATGAATGGTGTAAAAATTATAAAACATACGTGCCGAAGGAACACAAAAATGATTTTCTCTAATTATCTAAATATATCCCCAAGTATCGTTTGATGATTCTAGAGGTTTACACCTCACAACAGTCAGTGATAAGTACACGTGTAAGTTACCTTCCGCACACTTAATATGACAAAGGCCTATTGAAATTAATTATCTTACAAATACCGGTAAAATTGATAAGCTGTTATGAAGATCACTCGGCAAAACAGGAAAAATATATGATAAGTATTTTGTTGTGAGATGTCACATTCTTTAGACTTGTATGGACAATAATGTTTCCAGTTGAACCCTAGAAGTAGCAGATGCTATTTTATATAGCATTGTGCATTAGTGATATCGCTGCTTTACAAAGTTGTACTCAGAAGATAGATAAATTTCTTTTTGGATGCATTAAATAAATAAGTTCATAAAATCTATCATATCTTAAATTTAACATTATTCTAACATGTGACTTACCTGTCTGATTTAATGACAATCAAATTAAATTATAAAGTAAAATGTTTCATCAGAAATGAGCCTATTTCATTTAATTACATAATACATTTTTTGACAGGAATACCCCTATTTATGCGAATTCGGAGTTAAGTGGATTTTAACTTTAAACTTTTTCACATTTTTAAAACTTGGAATGAAATGTCCCCAAATCTTTGAATGGTGTCTGGAAGAAAAGTTGTCCAATATTATTTTTTTTTTAAAGAGACGGAAACAACACTTAAAGCTGATCCAATTGCTTGTGTGCTAGAAGAAGTTGTGGATCTGCCGTATCTGATTGTCAGGGAATTAGATATGGAAGTTAATGGAGATGATGTCAACGAGCTTTTGAATTCTCATCCTGGGGACCTCACTGCCGATGATCTCATAGAGATGTGCCACAAAAGCATCACTGAAGAATCCGACATTTCAGATCCAATTCCTCAAGAAAACCTATTGACAAATTTAAACTTGACAGAAGGTCCCAGCGCAGTTACGAAAGGGTTACAGATTTTAGACATTATATACTCTAATAAAGATCGTATGATCACAATAAAGCAGGGAATAAAAAAACAAGTTTGTCTGTTATGAAGAAATTCTTCGCAAAAAAAGGCCTTAATGCACCAGACTGCTGAGGATGGGATTTTTTAAAACCATCAACATATTTTTTATATCTTGTGCATATATATAATATTAATATATAACACAATATTTTAATTTTAATACAATATTTTCCTTTTAAAATATTGCTTTTGTAAATTATTGGCACCAATTAGTAGACAAAGTTTATATGCATATATATGCAAAGTTGTACCCCGACTTAAACGAATTCGACTTACGCGATCTTTCGTCGGTAACGCCAATTACGTAACTTCAGGGAATTCCTGTATGTATATATATATATATATATATATATATATATATATATATATATGTGTGTGTGTGTGTGCGTGCGTTTGTATTCGTTATTGTACACGTGATATTTTTTGTCCATAATTATACATCTTTATCCTATTCATAAACATTCTATTTTGATATATACCTAAATAAAAATAAGTACTAAAAACTTTAAAAATAAGTTATGTTGGAGTGCATTTCAACCTTGTTATATTTTTTTCTGTTTATGTTGTTAATACTAAAGTTTGTGTTTGACGGACATTTTCACATATTTTTCTTTAAAGGTACGTTTATAACATAAACTCTCATTTCTTATGAATGTTTTTGAAAAATAAGAATTGTCAAATGCCATAAGAATTTTTTATTGCTTTAAACCCATATTTATTAACTTTGTTTATTACGTTCATAATATTTCCCTCGACGATTAAACTATGTCATGTCAAGGTGTGTTTCTCTTCAGGTTACTAGTTTAAACAGTTTATTTGTCAATAGCTGTAACGGGATTAAATGCAATTCCATTTACATTTAATACCTATTCTATGCGTATACAGCACTGCATTATAGAGGGTCATACAATGAAGAAAATTATAGCTTAATTCATTAAAGGCTATTCAATGGACAGGACGCTTTACTGTAGTTAAATTCAAATGCGAAAGAGATACATTCAATTTTATTTGACGGAAGACTTAAAATTTCCGTTGTCATAGTTTAAATTATATCTGTTTCACATGCTTTAAACAACTACTTTATTGAAGGTTAAAACGAAAACATGTTTAAGTATTTATTTTCCTACCCACTCCCACAGGAAGCCCATTTATGAAGAAAATTTAATGCCTATGGATTCCATTAACTTAATTAACACAGCCAACTATGTGAGTAAACTTAGATGTCTTGGTACACAGACTCGAACACCAAGTTTTATGTCTGGCTGAATTTGCAACCTACGTTTGAAAAGGCATAGTCCTTTAAGCTTTATTCAGAAGCAAGTTGTTTTCGATCTCGATAATGAATGGCCGTTTTGCAACACTTATTTCAGGCCAACAGATCCATTACCACATGGTGCTTTTAATGAAGATCTCAAATGTCTGTGGTCTTGTATGGAACGAACATGAGGACCTACTTGCCAAGAAAGCAGCTTTTGGGGGCCCAAATTCCCAAGAAAGCATTAACATTTCATTCTTTAAAGCTTTTAATAAATATGAATTTCAAACACAACTTTAAATTTGAAGCCGCGAAAGCATTTAAAGACAAGAGCTGTGTGATTCTTAATGAGAACACCACTTGTTTTCCTGATACCCCAAGAAAAGCTGCTGTTGCATGCTAACAAAACAAAACATGACTGTTAATAAAACATGACTGTCTGAGGTCTCATCTCTTCCGTATTGGCGTTGCTGATTCTCCTGACTGTACTCAGACAGCCGAACATTTGGACGTGTGCTCTGCACTAAGTGGTTTTAATTGTATTGTCAAAAAATACAAGAGAGCTAGTGTACTGATGATATAAGTGCTAATTTGTATGTGGCATTTGTTAAATAAAATAAATTTTAAAAAATAAATAGATCTCAAATGTCTAGAAAATAAAACACAACACGCTTAATTTTTAAAAAAATTTGCTCTTGAAATTATTTACGATATTCCTAGTGATGCACTTCAACTATTTACTGATGGGACCAAACTGGAGTAGGGCGGCATAGGCATTCATCATAGGAATTTCATCAAGGACTCAAATAACAGGATCAAATCTAGAAATCTTTTTAATAGATGTGGTTTTAGATCAGGACTACTGGCCGGTAGAAAGCCCTAAGACATGCATAATCATCTTTATTTAAAAATGACAGGTTCTTGTCAGACAGCAGGAGTGCCATTCAACATCTTATGAAATGGCAGGCATATCACAGAAAAAAAGAAAAAAAAACAGGAATTATATTCTCCTTTCCCTTTGTGTCATGAATGGCTCTAAATGAATTGCTTTTCAGGGGATCCCGTCTTATGAGGGTATATTTGGTAACGATCAAGTCGACTTTCTAGCTAATGAGGGCTGCTTAGAGGATACGATTGCGCTGCAATTTCGATTCGTTTTCAAGACCAGGTTTTACAGTTTTTGGAAAGAGCCTCCTATACATCACAGGTATCCAGCCAATCTCCCTGGTCTGATCTTGCTTTATAGTGGCCTATTACCCTTTCAGACTACCCCTGCACGTTTGCTGAGTCGTCATACTAAAAGTAAGCGCTTTGAAAAAATCTCTCAAAGTATTTTTCATTTGTTCCAGTTCTGGTGATCCTGTGACTCTATCCGATATTGCCAATTGTATGAGAATCCCTGTCATTATGTTTGCTAAGCATCAGGAGGCATCTGCCACTCATTTGCTCAATCGACATTGTCTAGCATTTTCTAGACCAGGTGGCTTAATAAAAGAGGAACAACAGTTATCAAAAATTTGAAATGAGTAAATAATTAAGACTTTGTTTAGTATAATTGTATAACTTTTATTTCTCTGTGAATCTGAGGTGGATTTCTACTTTTCCAATCACAGTTTCTAAAGCATTTATGGTGGATTAATTTACCTCTTTTTTGGTGTTCGAAATGAGACGATACTTCTAAATTCAAAACTACACTATGGAATTATTTCTCATAAAGGCTTTAAATGCTGAAGACAAAGTAGTGGAAACTCTCGAAGACTTAAAGAACAAAAAAAAAAGGATTTCACGATTTTTACTTTTTAGGAATTCCAATGTCTCACTTACAACTATGGGCAGATGCCTATACAGTACATCCAATAGTTTATAACGGGGTTTGAAAGTCTTGAGACATATTTACAAAACAAAACTCAGCTGTGTTACTAATATATGCGATTTATTTACATGCCCAAAACAGGATAATATATTATCTCTCTTAACGCAGACATCATTCACTTTAATGAGAAAGTCACGCATGTGGTCAGCTTCATTTCTCTGTTTGTACATTTTTACAGTCTTTATGCAATATTAGAATAGGAAATAAATTCGGATAAATCTTTCAATAAAATTAAATGCACATTGCATTAGCCACATTAGCTAAAAAGACATGTTTTAATTTTGTAAATTTCATGTGAAATTGAGACACTGCAGAAAATTATCGTTGCTAATATTTGTTTATTTATTTAAATAATAATAATAATTTTAAAAACAGGTGTTAGATGTTGAAGCAACCTGAATCGTACAAAGCTGCGTTTCAAATGTTTTTTTTAAATTTTACATTTTTGGTAATATAATTGTAATGCGTTTCAAAATAAGGAAAAATTGTCGATTTTATTATCGCATTCCATTCTTTTTTTACGAATTACGAATTCATTTCAAATTAATTAACCCAAACAATTTTCCAACTCCTTTAAAAGTTTTACAAATGAAATACGATCCTTAAAATCTACCAAGAAAAGCTTAATGATTGAAAAATTCCATATGCATCAACGAAAATTACATACGAATTATATGGAAAATGCAAAAAAAAGTATATAATATATATGGAAAGCGACCTTTGTTTTAGCCAACCATTTATTCCTAATTACAATTGATATTTCTTTCATGATTATGTGCAAACTGTTTTTTTTTTTTTATTTCACAGTAATTAAGAATGAATACTATCCACTTAAAGTCCAAAAATATATTAGATCAAACTGTTTTACGAATTACACTGGTCGGCAAAAAAAATATATATACATAATTCTGCCCCTGACACTATTCCTGCTGATTCTTATGCAAAATGACCTCCTGAATCCGAATATGACCTCAGTTTTCCCCCATCACTCACTGTGTTTGAGGGATGGCACCCCCCACCTATTTTTATCACTTTTCCATAATTTGGAGGGATGAAAAGGATAATTTTAGCCTTTACATTTCTTCTTTGTGGTTAGAGAGGTGAAAAGTTCTAAACAATGAACATGTGTTGCAAGATGGGAGATTTGGGGGGGATTTGCCCCCTTAAATTGCAAAAAAAAAAATCATTAGAAATGATCAATTTTTCAGTTTTTTTCGCAAATTTTTTCACTTATTTTCTACTTACTCCAGCTTCCAGCCCTCCTCCGTCATCCTTTCTCAAACACCCCCAAATAAAAGAAATATATAGCAACAATAATAAAAATATATAGCAACAATAATAAAAATATATAGCAACAATAATAAAAATATATAGCAACAGTTCGGAAGATTCCCAATACCCCGCGCGCGCAGGTTTGAACAGGAATTTTCATGGTTTGACAAGTTTAAACTTGCATTGCTCTTGTCACTATAGTCCTGCACTGTAACCCTTATCTTCCCTCATTTTTATCACTTTCCGATAGTAATTTTATGGCCATGAATTTGATTTGGAGGGGTGAAAAGGATTATTTTATCTATAAAGAATAACAAATAAAAAGTAAAATAATAAATGTAAACAATAATAAATAAATAAGATAACTACCTTCATTTGGTGCTTGCTTTCTTTTTATACCCTGAGGTAGAAGTTTCTAGTACCAAAAACCAGCAGTACTCTGCCAACATACTCGCATTCCACTTCCCTGAAAATCTCCTCTCGAACTTATTGATGTCTTGATGGAATCGTTCCCCGTGTTCATCCGAAACTGCTCCTAAATTCTCAGGGAAGAAGTCCAGGTGTGAGTGAAGGAAATGCACTTTAAGAGACATGTTACACCCCATGGCCTCGTACGCTGACAGCAATACCTCGACATGAGCGACATAATCATCACTTTTGTTGTTACCCAAAAGTTCTCAAACACGTTTTGGAATGCAAGCCAAGCTCGTTTTTTTTCGATTCAGGTGTTCAATAAAGGTTGAATATTGGAAAAGTTGTCTAATCTGGGGGCCCACGAAAACTCCTTCCGTGATTTTAGCCTCACTAAGACGAGGAAATTTAGTTTTCAAAAATCGAAATGCATCACCTATCTTGTCCAGTGCTTTCACAAACTGTTTGATGAATCCGAGTTTGATGTGCAAAGGCGGCAAGTAAATATTTTCTTTTGTGACCAGAGGATCATGACAGACATTTTTCTGGCCAGGAGTAAAACTTTCTCGCAGAGGCCAGTTCCGTACGATGTAATGTTTGTCTCCGGCTCGGCTGTCCCATTCACATAGGAAGCAGCAGTATTTTGTGAAGCCTGATTGCAGGTCCGTGAGTAGAGCAACTCCTTTTAAGTCAGCGCAAATTTTCCAATTATATTCATTATAAGTGATTTTACCAAGGAATCGGCTGATGTTTTCGTACGTCTCCTTCATATCCACAGAGTATGAAACCGGGACTGATGGTAACCCATTCCCATTAGCCAACAGGACAACTTTCAAGCATGTCTTTGATGAGTCTATAAACAGTCTCCATTTATCGGGATCACATGGCATTTTCAGTTCTATCATTAATGCATTTGAATTAGGGCAGAACACTAAGCCTTCATCTTCCGAAAAAGGTAATTTCAGGGTTGACTGCCTGGTCCTGTAACAAGATATTTTTACGCCCTTTTCTAAGAGATTCCACTGCTGAAGTCGAAATCCAAGAAGTTGAGATTTACTTTTAGGTAACTCCAAATCCCTGACTAGATCATTCAATTCCGACTGAGTAACGAGGCGAGGTTGAAGATGAGCTTAATCAGCTGAACACTCTTCATCATCGGTGGACATATCATTTGATTCTCCAGGCTGTGGCTCAAAGTCTTTCAAATCTGTTTCAGGTTCTAGAGTATAGGTTTTTTGGGGCGCTGGGATTGGCAAAGATTCGTTGTGAGTAACTGGTCTTAGCTGAAGGGATATTAGGATACCGAATCGTATGCTTACTTTTGCTAGAGAACCCTGCGTTAGAAGTCATACAAAAGTAACAATCTGTGAGAAGACAGCGAGGTTCGCGCCAAACCATGGGCAAGGCAAATGACATTGATTTACGGGTACCTTTGAGCCATTTGGTCAAGTCACTGTAACAAGTAGTGCACCAAACTGTTGGAGCCCAATCCTAGTCCTGATCGCCAACTTGACAATCAAAGTAAAATTTATAAGCAGTTTTAAGAAGTGGAGAAAGGGGTTTTCGTTGCGCTTTTAAAGTCAATTCCCTGCAAACATAGCAGAAGCTATCGGGATGATTTTTACACCCGCGTGGCATAATTAAACAGTAAATCAATGCTTGATACTACTCACAACTTACACTCACATACTGTAATTCACTTGGAAAAAGCCGGAGAAAAAAATTCTACCGTTTTACATAATTTAAAAAACTTGGAAACACAGAATCCCAGCCTAGAACACCGACAAGTTGACTCTACGATCGCTAGAGGCGTACTGAGAGAAGATAAATATTACAGTTGTGGACTATAGTGACATGAACAATGCACGTTTAAACTTGTCAAAACATGAAAATTCTTGTTCAAACCTGTGCGTTCGGTGTATTGGGACCAAAATAATTGTTTATTTCTTAGGCAATTTTTAATTCTTTCAGTTCATTATCTATTATTTTTTCCTTCTAACATTGAAAATATTGGAAATAAGAAATCAAATATGAAAATTAGAGAAATGGTATTACATAATTGCTAATTATTTTATAATATTCATATATATATATATAGATATATAGATATATCTGACTAACTGACTGACAGATGATGCACAAACCAAATTTCTAGACCTAAAGGTCTAAAATTTTGCACGGTGACTCTTGTTATAGTGTAGGGGTGCACTAAGAACGATTTTTGAAAAATTCTTCTTAGATTTTTTTAAATTAAATTTTTATGCTGTTTTTTAGCATTCCTTAAAGTTTGCATTTAGAACAATAATTTGAAGGTTATAAAATTTATATCACGAGAAAGATCATAAAAATTCCTTTGAAATGAAATCTTTTTCGAATCCTTACCACCATTTTCTGATTTCTGGTGAATTTTTAAAAATTAATTTTTAAAATTTAATTTATTAAATGCTGATCACGTGTTTTCTTTTCTTTTTGTGATACTTTAAATAAATTTTGCGTCACGTGCATAACAATGAAATAAATTGACAAAAAAATATTATAATACGATAAAAGGTAAAATTTAACCACTAGGCTAATTGAGATGGATTTTTTTAAAGAATTTAATTCAAATTAGTATGTTTTATGGATATTAAACATACAATTAATTGCATACATTGACTGTTGTATTTAATTTTAATAGTTTCTTCTACATTATTTTGTAATAATGTAGAAAATTTCTATAAAAATATCCGTTAGGATTTTAATATATATATATATATATATTTTTTGGCATTAATTGCATACATTGACCATTGTATTTAATTTGAATGTACTACGTAGCGAAACACGGGTATTCAGCTCGTATATATAACTTTCCTATAAAAAATACATCAGAGATATTTTTCAACTATAGAAGGAAAGAAACGCTGACATTACTAGTATCTTGGTAACGCAAATTCCATTGAGAAATGTATCCCTTAATACAATAATGCACTCGCTCATACATGTCTCAGCAGGGGACTGTGATGAATCTGTATCAGCGAAAGCTTTTGAAGTATTTTCTGCTCAAGTAATAATTGATAAATTGAGAAGGAAATGGAAAAATTATAAGAAATATGTTTCCAGTCATGTAAATAATGTTTGGGATATTTTACAGCTAACACAATCTGCCTTATCAATGTTTTCAAAATAACGATGAGTGGAATTACTTATCAAATTCATGAATTTCTTCAGGTCATTTCATTTATCTTCTCTTCGACTAATTCTGATGAATCGCACTCTCATCAGATTTTAAGTGAATAAACTATAATAATTTTTCCTTCGTTAACAAAATAACAACACTTATGAGCATCGATAAACGCATTATGCTATTTAACAAAGGCAAAAATATTAATACTTCATGCTTTGTTTTTCTTTGTAAGAAGTAAAACATATACTATACAATATTTTAAAACACAAAAATTAAAAGTTCTCCTGTGTCAATAAAATTACGTTATAATATAACTAAGGAAATATATAAATCTGACAAATTTTATCTACATAAATATTGTGAATCTCATGTATGGAAAATAATCAGAAAAGCCAGATATTACTAATACTGAAAATGTCCCCTATTAATAAAAGTGTGTCATTTATATTTTTCAATAAAGGGACCATATTTTCAATAATATATAAAAATATTTAGTTTTAATGAGACTGTTTTCAGTTGAATTTAATATAAATAAAGTTATCGTTAATTACTTCGCCCAATAATTTATATACCAATGATATATTTCCAAATATTAAGGTTATGTTTTGTTATAAACAACACTAAAAATCTGAATTACTATAGAAAACTAATATTATTTTACTGTTAGCAATTATTAATATTTTCTAATTTAATATTAAATTTGTAACTGAATATAACAAGCGAAATTCAATGTTAATTTCCTAATCTAATACAACTGTAATGAATTTAAAATAAGGGTGTCAAGCGCAATTGAACCTGCAGTTTAAAGAAGGGAACAAGCGCCAAAAAATTTAAATTGGTTTTCTTTGCGCTTAAATGTTGTTTACATTTAGATTTCTAACTGAATATAACAAGCGAAATTCAATGTTAATTCCCTAATCTAATACAACTGTAATGAATTTAAAATAAGGGTTTCAAGCGCAATTGAACCTGCAGTTTAAAGAAGGGAACAAGCGCCAAAAAATTTAAATTGGTTTTCTTTGCGCTTAAATGTTGTTTACATATAGATATAGACCCTCCTTGTAAGTTGTAAAGAAGGGAAATAAAACGTTCACAGCCTGGTGTAATCGGTCCTGGCAATATTTGTCAGTTTGAAGAAGGGAACATATCCCGGTTTTGTTTCCTTCTTCAAATTATTGATATTGTGCTTGGCCAGATTATCGCTGTTGTCGCTCTCTTTTACTCGCATCTGGTACTTCCATCTGCTGTTCTGTAAGCCTTTTTTCTTCTTTAGCCTTTTTTTTCTATTTTATCACAGTTTTCTTTTTTTGTTTGTTTGTTTTATTTACGAAGGCTGAATTTACACGGTAATTCTCTTTAAAATGATCTGTAAAAATTGTAGAGATTTTAAAAACATGTTTGTTTGGTCTATCTAATATGATGTCATTTTTTTTTTGTCGTAATGCATTGTGACTACTAGGCCTTGTTTTCACGTGCTAAGGATAGCGCTGTAATGTCTTCATCCAGATCTGAAAGTGACATTCAAACTAGCGGTCGAAAAAAGAAGAAAGGGATTCGTTATCCAGAAAAATATAGTTATGAAGTGCAGAAAAATAAAATATTTCGTGGTAAAGACTATATAAGTATTAGGACAGGTGACAGTACCTGATAAGTCAAATAATATTGCTGTTTGTCCCTGTAAATATGAATGTAATGAACAGCTAAATTTAGATGAGAAGGAAGTTTGTCTGAAAATTTTTCTTGATGTCCGTTCTAAAAATGAGCAAGACACTTTGTTAATGGAGCGGAGTGATCGAAAATCTCCATAACGCAGGCGATCGAAAAGTGAAGCACCACTGAAACGAGGTAGCATTTTTATTTATCATGTAATGAAAGGCAATGGACGTATGACTGTATGTAGAAATGCATTTAGTAGTTTGTACTGCATTACAAATAAAGCAATCTTGCGATTGACTTTGCTGATTCCTACAGGGCCAAGCTCCCGTGGATAATAGGGGCAAGCACGGTCACCGTGGCAATGCAATACCTGATAATATTCGTGCTTTTATTCATGAACACATTCAAGAATTTTTTGTTAAATAAACACACTACAATAATAAAAATATAAAGTATTTAAGTGCTGAACTTAACATTTAGACCATGTATGAACTCTTTTGTACAAAACATCCTAATCTTGCCAATAAGGTAAAATACGACTTTTATAGAAATTACTTCCACGAAAATTATGATTACCGATTTGGACGCCCTCAGATAGATGTATGTAGTACTTGCGGGGAGATAACTGAAAAAGGTTAAAAGTTCACATATTAACGACAATGCAAAACGAGCTGCTATCGCCGAAAAGATTATCCATCTACGTCGGGCTAAGAAGTTTTATAACAAACGAAAATAAATACAAAATCTTTGTTCTAAGGACCCCGAGGTTGAAACTTCGGTGTTCGACTTCATGCTAAACCTCCTTTTACTGAAAATTCCCTTTCAAGAAATGTTCTATTTGAGAAAACTCTGGCTATATGTGTTCTGCATACATGATATGAAAGCAGATTCTGCCTATTTCTACGTTTATCAATTGGGAGGAGCTAAAAGGGTAACTGAAGAAGTTTGTTTCATGTTGTGGTTGAAAATAAAAAATATAGACCCAGAGGATAAATTCCCGTTTTCAGTGACGCCTGCGGAGGTCAAAACCACAACAACACTCTAGAGCGCTTTTTTCTTTCACTGGTTGATACTGGGGGATTTAGAAAAAAATATTAGTACTTCCCTGTCCGAGGGCACTCATTTCTGCAATGTGATCGCAATTTTAGGTCTGCTAAATTGCGATCACAATTTATGAAAAATCAGACGAAAGGATAGAATGTATTCACAGCAACAATACTTTGATTTGATTCCATCATTTAAGAAGAAAGGATTCAATGTTACCCAAATCTCCGCAGAAAGTATACTAGCCTTCAAAAACTGGTGGCCTCAGCTTTACAAAAAATAGGAGTCCCTGGAAAAACCCACTTTTTCTATTTCTAAATACAGACAGTTAGAATACTCCTTACCAAAAGTTTATCTAACATTATCTGAATCCACTGATGGATTGGTGAAATATACAGTTTTGCTCAAAAAGACAGACATAGGAATACCTCAGATTCCAAAAGAAAAATCTTACAATGAAAAATTCTAATGCAAGACAAGAAGTTCCAAGATGTTGCCAAGATAATGACTCGCACTCCACATGAGTACAAACCATTTTATGAAGAACTTTTGATGAGACGAACTACTACAACCACTGCATATTTTAACGAGGAAAGTGATGATTAGTAATAATTTTCATAACTTTTTTGAAAAAATTACAAACATATACTAAATTTTTATAAGTAAAAATATTTCTCAATTTTTTAATTATTGATTTTTATGTCTATTTCATAATCAGTTTGAAGAATGGTATAGATCCATGGTTTTTAGTACCATATAGATTATTTAAGGGCAGTTCAACTGACCTGTCCAGAATACTGGAATAGCGGGTAAATGTAAATAATAGTATAGTAAAGTTTAGCAAAGAAAAAAAAATTAAATAAGAAATATATGAAGTTTTTTTAATTTTTCACAAACATAGTTTTTGGATTTGTTACCTTCTTCAAACTACAGGTTCAGTTATAAGATTATACATTTAGAACAAATATTTGAGGTAGAAAAAAGAACTAGTATTTCTGAACATTGAAGGAAAAAAACAGTTCATTTTTGTTTTAGAATAACTGCTCTTACGGGATCTATTAGAAATGTTAACCTGTTTCATTCAATGTTAAAGTCTGTCTCTGATTAACTATACTCGAATTCTTCTGGCATTTTTAAGAATATAGTTAAGCACATTTGAAATTTCTGAAACATATTTCTAATTAGATTCATTGAATTGATTAAATGACCTTAAGACTTCATTAATTAATTAAATATAAAGGTCAAGATAACGGAAATTTAATTTATTTTTCAGATGCATCATTAATTTTCCTTCCAACTGCTAGTTTAGATTGGTTTGTTACTAACTATCTATCTTTATCTATATATATAGAGTGAAACTTGTCTGTGGTGACCAGTAATGGTTCTAAAAAAGTGCTCGTTTTCAGGGGTGGCAGTGGAAAAAGGGTTTCTTCCATATTATTGGCTCTACATATCTGCAAACTATCTCTTTTATCAGTTCTGAACAAAATATGACCGTCGGATAGGTGGGGGGGGGGCAAGTTTCCCTAAACACACCCACATAAATAAATATATAATGAACCAGCATAGCTCCCTGAGTGTGGACATAACGATAGCAGTCATGCCTTAGTCGGGATTCGAATCCAAGTTCACATCATGGAAAAGTAGTACGCTATCCACTATACCATGTGGGCACATATATATATATTATATATATATATATATATATATATATATATATATATATATATATATATATATATATATATATATATATATATATATATATATATATATATATATATATATATATATATATATATATATATATATTTTTTTTTTTCATTCCTCGATTGTCCTGAAAATCCCAATCTTAAAAATTCTAGATACCTTGAAGGGAATTTATAATCTAAAAGAGAACTGGATACGCAAATCTTACGTCATACTCTGATGTAAAGTGAAAAGGCATGAATAACATTCATGAAGAAATGAAAATTGAAGAGAGCATTCTAACTTTTTGGAAAGGTAGCATATATAAAGGTATATTACACTACACACATTGGGAAAGTTTGTCTCATGAATAAATTTATGACAAGGGTAGAAATAGAAAGCAAAATATTCGGAAACCCTGGTCAATATTCTAAACACCAATATCGTTCCATGTATTTTTGTTAACATTACATAAATCTCACCCGAAAAAGAAGTCATGGATCTGAAATAAAATCTTTTCTAGTCTCTTATGAAGGTTTATTCCCGAAACACGGTACTGCATTTATTAAGCTGAGACGGAACCGCCATCTTGGATAAGTCTATACCATCGCCAGTTTGGCGATGGGAGACGTAACCAAGATGGCGTTTCCATAACAGAGGAAATCTGTAAATTAAAAGAAACAAAACTACTTTTTCAAATTTTAAAATAATGACAGAGTATATATTTCAACAGCAGGAAACCGTTTTATCGTTTTTTGGCAAAAATATAAAAATATCACCAAAAAAGTAAAGCGGCTGCGGTAACTTGTATTGTGAATGAGCCCTTATGAACTACTTTGTGACGACCACATTTCTCATTTAAGATCTACATTTCAGGCTGTAGGCTATTAAATTTTACTTAATGCTGAGTGCTCATAACATTACAGGAAGGTTAGTAGACAATGGTTGCTTATCTATCCTTTCATAGACAGCATTGTGACAACCTGGAATTTCTTTTAAACTACCCTTTTTGCTCAAAAGACAAATACATTTTGTGGCCACTGTTACTGCTTTACAAGAAGGTTTCTAGAGCACTATGCCTGAGTGCATGACATTATCTTTTATTATGAGGCAAAGATCGTTATGTAGAATTCTGAAATGCAGAGTAAAAAAAATACCCAAAGTAAATTGTTACAAACATTTTGAGAGAAATAAAGATTCATCCAAGTTGTGCTCAAAATTATAACCTATTTATCCATATTTCTGTTCCATGAAGATATATAAATGTTTTAGACACTATATCTTTCTTGTTTAATTCCAAATTGAGAGTAATAGCTTTAAATAGTAGCACAGAAAAACCGAATGAAAGAATTAGTTTACACTATTAGTTTACCGGCTATCACTATATTTATAAAATCTAGTTTATAAAATGCTATTGTTGCAGCATATAATGCAATTGTATTGTGCTAAAACTCTACAGTTGTCAATGTATAACATTATGATTTCTTGTTAGTAAAATGCTATTTTTTTCAGTCTTTAACAGTATAAAAGTCCATTCTATTGTTGTAGATATCTTCAGTTTTCATTATATTTATAATTTCTTGTTTATAAAATGTTATTGTTGCAGTTGTTGCAATATAAAATGTTTTTTTACAGTTGTAGATCTCTTCAGTTCTCACTGTAGTTTTTAGTTTCTTGTTTATAAAGTGCTATTGTTGCAGTTGTTGCAGTATAAAATCTCATTTTATCATTGTAGATAGCTTCAGTTGTCACTTCGTTTAAAATTTCTTGTTTCTAAAATGCTATTGAAGCAGTAGTTGCAGTATAAAATGCTATTGTATTGTTGTAGATGTCTTCAGTTTTCAAAATATGTACAATTTCTTGTTTATAAAATACCACTGTTGCAGTATCTTCCTTGAATTTAAAACAAATATTGAGCAGCTTGTAATATCTATAAAAAAAGTACACATGATTTGCGATCTAAATTTCATTGATTAAATAATACTTTAATACACAAATATTCTATTTACATGTTGCATACCTTTTTGGTTCAATTTCCGAATACTGAAATCGAAGCCAAGTAAAAAGAAGTATTAATTCCAGAGATTCACGTTCCTTTGTTTTTCTACTAGGTTTCACTTTGTTACATTATATTCTTTCCGTGTCAGGACAGTCAATTCTATTGATAACAATTAAATCTGGAACATAAAACTTCGATATATGCCCCACTATAAAGTAATAAAAAAATGTACGAATAGATAACAGCAAACAAAAAAAAATCTCCTTTTCGCTCTTTATCGTGTCCAGAGACGCCAAGCGTGTGGTCATTGATTTCCAGTAGCTTCCGCCGCTTTTACAAAGGAGCCACTAATTTGACGTATCGTCTGTCCTCTCTATCTCCGAACAAAATGAATGGCCCGACAAGGTAGCGTGTTTTCTGCTCTGCGATGTCAAAAATCTGACTGTAGTATAAATCAACATATCTGAAAACGCCACGTTTTGTTAAGAGTGCAGCGCAAAAGGGGAGAAATTATTTAAATAATTTATTGTTATACTCCTAAGCATATATCACCTTAAACGATATATATATATATATATATATATATACACGAACCCCGTTATAACGAACTTCAAAGGACAAAAGATTTTGTTCGCTATATCCAGTAAGAAAAATGATAGAGTTCACAAAATGTATGACCCATTATTTGCTATGTGTATTCAATAATGATGTATTAAAAAATTATAAAATTTATTATACATGATCATTAATAAATTAAATTGATTAAATTCGATTACATTATACTGACACAATTCTAATAAAATTAACTAAAAATGAAGACAAATCGAAATAAATACATTTTACCTTTAATTGTTGCTCACTGTTTTGATACAGAATTAATCGGTAATTTTCTGTTGACGTGATGCCGATATCAAAAACATTGTATGAATTTCTTTGTCATGTACATCAAATGACTTCAACACTTTTCTTCCACTGTTTGTGTAGATAAAAACTTACTAATTACACTCATCGCTGCTGTTTTTATCTGAGATGGTGGGTATTTCGTCATTCATGTGCTCCTCTTCATCAGCATCAGATGCAGAATATTCGATTTCAGAATGATTCCTTTTAATTTCTTCTACAATAACTTTATCAGTAGGATTTTCGAATGTAATAAATTCATACTCACAGGTTTCGAACAATTGCATGTCATAATCTGAGAATGATGAAATTTTGTACTTTTCTATTCACATCCATAGGTAAATCTTCATCATCCATTGGTAATATCCATAGTTAAATCCTCATCATCTTCTTCAACATTCATTGTATCTTCAACATTCTTAAAAAGTTTAATTTTTTAAAAAAAATTAAGTCGTAGACTGAAAAATGTTCGTTATAGCCGATTATTAAGATTTCGGAGGTTCGCTATAAAAGGTTAAAATAGCATTAAATAAAATAGGAAAACGGAGGGACCAAAATTTCCGTTCGCTATACCCGGAAGTTCATTATATACCGGGTTCGCTATAACGGGGTTCAACTGTGTAATATATATATATATATATATATATATATATACACTACTGGCCACCCAAATTGCAACACCAAGAAAGACAAGAGATATCACAACAAAATTTATTTTGTAGATAACATGTTGACCAAGTATCAAATGATTAAATTTATAGACTTCTGTGAAGTGTGGTTCCTGCCAAAATAAGTAGCCAGAGTAGCCGACATTGTTGGAGATCACCGCTGCCACACGCCGAGGCATTGATTCAAAGAGAATTTGGATGAGTTCTTGGGGTACAGCAGACCAAGCAGCTTCCACACGTTGCCAAAGTTGATCTGCTGTGGCAGCTGGGTATGGAATCTGGGTCAATCCTAGAGCAACCATGGACCACATGTTTTCTATCGGCGAATGATCCGGAAAGCGAGGCGGCCAGGGAAGCAATTCAATCTGGCGATTGACGAAGAACCGTTGGACAATGCGTGCCACGTGTGGTCGCGCATTATCCTGTTGAAATATGGCTGTGGGCATGCCCTGAAGGTAAGGAAGGACAACTGGCTCCAACACCTCGGAGATGTAGCGCTGGCTGTTTAAAGTACCGGCAATGCGTCCTAGAGGTGTGCGAGAGTAATATCCAATACCGCCCCATACCATAATACCCGGTGCAGGACCAGTGTGGCGGTGCATAACGCAGCTGTTCAGCATCCTCTCTTCACGGTGTCTCCAGACTCGAATGCGACCATCGTGGTGTTGCAGACAGAAGCATGACTCGTAAGTAAAGACAATTTCATTCCATTTTGCCGTCTACATCCTTCTGTCATCGCACCATTGGCGGCGGAGACGTCTGTGGTTCTGCGTCAAGGGTAGACAAAGCAATGGACATCTTGCGGACAGACCACTCTGCTGTAAACGGTGTCGAATGGTACGCGCTGACACTGGATGATGCGTTACAGCCTGTATGTGCTGTGCTATGGTTCGTGATGTGACTGAGCGATCCGTCACTGTCATGCGCACAATTTGCCTGTCATCACGTGAAGTGGTGCGCTGAGGTGGATGCGATCGAACACGCCGGTCCGCCGTACCCTCCTGCATCCGACGATCACATATCCGCATTACAGTTGTTTGGTTTCGTCCAACACGACTACTGATTTCCCTGAAAGATAATCCACAATCTCGGTAGGCCACTATCCTTCCTCTGTCGAACTAGGATACTTGATCAAAAGATGATCACTGTTTTCGTCGAGGCATAATTGATCGTTTTTTTTGAAAAAACCACAAGAAAAACAAAATTGCCGAACATGAAATCGTCAAAATCTCCAAGCCTTAAATAGCGCTTTGAAGTGGCGCCACAGGCGCGCGTGATGTGCGTCTGCGCTGAAATTCTAATCATTTACATATCTCACCTCCGCTAATGCATGTTGTAAATTTCATGTTATTTGCATGTTTTCTTCAGGGTGTTGCATTTACAGTGGCCAGCAGTGTACATCACCTTATATACACTTCTTTTGAGTGTCGCTACGTAAAGCCTTACATATTTTCGACCCAATAGCAGCATTGTAGGTTACTTCTAAAACAATACAGACACTTCTCTTGCCATCTGTAGCAATCATGGTCTGCTCTACCACAACCACGGGTCCCAGAGACGCCCAAGCGAACGTCCCCCAAAGCATAATACCGCCACCACCGGCCTGTGTATGACCTACTGTACATTGAGGGAGCAACAGTTCGCCTGGAAGACGGCGTATCCTGACACGGCCATCGGCGTGATGAATGACAAACCGTGATTCATCTGACCAGGCAACTCTCTCCCACTGATCCATGGACCAGTCGGATGTTCCCGGGCCCAGCGCAGTCGCAGTTGGCGATGACGCTTGGTCATCAAAGTCACACGAGTGGGACGTTTGCTGCGTAGCCCCATATCCAACAGTGTCCGCTGAACAGTGTGCTGCGATACTATTCTACTTGGCCCTGCATTGTATTGGGCTGTCAGCTCAGCCACTGTCTGGCTCCGGTTTTGCTTCATGCGAGACAGTCTCCGACGACCTTTTTCTTTGATAGCGTGTGGACGTCCAACACCATGTCGTCTACTGCTGGTTTCACCGTCATTCATCCACTTTGCATAAGTACTAACAACTGTAGATCGCGAACAACCCACGAGTCGTGCAGTTTCGTAAATACTTGTTCCGAGCCTTCGAGCCATTACAATCTGCCCTCTATCAAAGTCGCTTAGATCCGCAGCCTTTCCCATCACACACGGAAGTAAGTGAAAGAATGATTCTTCAGACTCTCCAGCAGCAGTTAAATACCACTTTGACCTGATTGCGTGCCTTCCACGTCATCCAGACGAATTCATTGCAAAATGTAGGGGTGGTCATAATGTTTTGTCTCTTGAGTGTATATATATACATATATGATGATGATGATATACGCAGACAAATGAATAGACATTTAAGGCTTTCCATGGCTTCTTGCGTTAACAAGATGTAGTCGGAATGAGCAGTATCAAATTCATTCAAACTATCCAATTGGTGGTAATAATACATTTATTCACTGTTCACGTTATGGTTTTTTAATAATTAAACACATTATAGCAAATATAACAGTCGGGAAGCTATTTACCTATTTACAAAGAACAGAGAGTATGGATAATGTTGACCACTCAATCCTAGAGGTCAATCTCTAAGTACGCAGACATTCTCACCACCAGAAAGAAATATAGTCTCCTTTGCCCTGGTGGTTATCTGTGGACAAATACGTTTCGTGAAAGATATGCGCCATCCAGACTATCGAGAGTTACAGCATTAAAACTAGAGAGTCAATGGAATAGAATTAATTGTGGTGTGGCGTTATTATTATAAGATAATTAATAGTGGTGAGGTGTTATTATTTACATACACACACACTATACAATACTTTAATAACATAAATTGCTATAAATACTATAAATTACTTTCATAGACTTTTTATTTCTTTTTTTCTCTTTTAGGCAGGCATGTGCCTTTTCTATGTCTCTACAACCTATATCGCTACTTCTTTGGCTTATGTACAGGGTGATTTTTGGAAAGATGTTCTTTTACGCGGCTTACAGTAGAGTAAATTGGCAGAAATCGTAACGTAAGGAAAAAGTGTTATGCCCCCTCCATCTAATCTCAGTGCGAATATATTAAACTAATCACTGCAACTCGTGCTAAAGCTGGCATAGTGTTAGAGTGCGGTGCTTTTATACTTTGGTCCCCGGTTCCATCACGGTGGATGCGTTTTATGTAGATAATTCTAAATATTTGAATTTTATTCTTTTAATTCTTATTATAATTTTAATTTTACTTATTTGAAGAGGGCTTGATTCTTATATTTGTATTTACTGCCGAGCACATATTTTCTGATGCACACATCTTGCTACTGGGGGTAAAGTCATTCGACTTTACCTCCAGTAGCACAATATGTGCATCTCCAAGAATCTTTATGGCACTTCAAGAATATTTATATACCTCGCTACCATAATCCCTTCAGGCGACCTTTACGTCTCTTTCTCTTTCTCTCTCTCTCTTTCTATTATATACGATTGTATGTGTAAGTGTAAATATTATATAAACATACTTATCTATCGATCGTTATTAGAATATACCGAGAGAGATTCTAAATTACTTAACCAAAATTTCCATAAACTTCCACTCATATTGGCTGGAGACTTCAACGTTAACTTCAATGATAAAGAAAAATTTGAAAAGCTCACATCTTTTTTATCAGGTACATTTGGTTTCAGTATTAATAATGACCCAGCGCTGTTCACAACGAAATACTGTACAACCGTTGATGCTGTTTTCTCGAGATACTTGGATAAAATTGAATCTCAAACATATGCATCTTATTATAGTTGCCATAAGCCAATAATTACCATGATATAATATAATGATAAAATTTAAAAAGATTTTTTTCTTATTTGGAATTTTTTATATATAATTTATAATTCCCTATTTTATATTTAATTTTTAATAAATGACTATTTTTCCTAAATATTAAATGAAATTTATAGATTTAAATCCTTACTTTACATTTTTGCTTTCAAAAAATGATTAAAAATAAAAATAAAATATACAAATTCGATAGAGCGAGAGAGAGAGAGTTAGTTGAACGAAAGAGGGCTGAGCTTTTTGGCGTGACAAAAATACACTAATATAGTCAATAGAAATCTACATATTAAATCATGTTTAGAGTTGAAAAAATAACGTAAGGAACTTTGTTCCTGACTTGGGTCCCCCGACCGCACTTTTTTTTTTTTTTTTTTGAAACTGACACTACTCAGAGCCATCTGTAGCGCGATCTATCAACCGGAATTCCACCAAAACTGATAGAGGAACTAAGGGCGACATGGGAAAGAGTTTCCGTTAAAAATTAAGTTCCAAAAGTCGCCGATAGGGGAAGTTGTGGGGCTGTTGTTGTCGGCTCACCAGTCAATTTGCACAAAATACAAGTAAAACATCAAAATCCAAATTCATGACTACGTAGTCGACAGCAGTGCTAATATTTGGGGCTATAAAGATATGGGGTGAATACCTACAAATTGTAATAAGGAGACAAATTTATAACAAAATATTTCACTGCAACACCACTTTATGCAGCAAATTTAGTTCTCCTTCCTTCAATGAAACCACCATCCTGGTGTACGACACATTTAATTTTGTACACTAAGTTTTCAACGGCCGAGCGTAACATGTCACCAGGAATGTTCACCACAGTCCGGAATATGTTGTTCTTTAGGGTCGCCAAGTTCGAGACACCACCAAAATACATCTTAGACTTTTAATAACCCCACAGAAAGAACTCACATGGCTTAGGTCTGGGGAGCGAGGTAGCCATGCAAGTGGGAAAAAGCGACTGATGACCTTTTCTTCTGTAAAGCGATGGCACAACAAATTCCGCACCGATCTTTATGGCCCAAAGTACTGTTGTTGCTGTCGACTACGTAGTCATGAATTTGCATTTTGATGTTTTACTTGCGTTTTATGCAAATTCTTGGGCTCGCCGACAACAACAGCGCCATATCTTCCCCTATCGTCGACATATGGAACTTTTTTTTTTCATGGAAACTCTTTCCCATGTGGTTTTTAGTCCCTCTATCAGTTTGGTGGAATTCTAGCTGATATATCACGCTACAGGTGGCTCTGAGTGGTTTCAATTTAATAAAAATCACCCTGTATAACAGCAGTATCACGTAGGTGAACCAATGTCACGTACTCCTTATGAGGAGATAGCAGAAGAATGTCCTAGTTTTGCTTTAATACATTGTTTCCAGAATAGTTGTTCCATTGCATCCTAGCCACGAAATGCCTTAACACGCACTTTTCCTGTTCATATGTTGTAGGTTTTTATCTTTACAATAATGCGTACGATAATAAGAAAGGGAGAGGAAAATAGGTTATGAGATCACAGCTGAGTGCGTTCAAAGTATTGTAGTAAAAACGGAAAATAATAATAAGGTTGATGTCTCTGAGGATAAACCTTATTATGACAGTCTGTTAAGAGTCATGGCATTTAAAATAATATTTAGTTTCCATTATATTTGTAAAGAGTTTTCCTCTTGATTTTTGTATACTTACAAGTTAAATATTTAGCTTATATATTGACGAGTGCATTATTTAAAAAAACTGTTAAAAATATATAAGAGAATAAACAACATAGAATATAACTGATGTTAGGAAGAATGGCTGCAAAAATATGTTTCGGGAGGCTGACTGCATTAAATCTTAACCGATTCGAATGTTTAATATTCGTAATCCAACAAAAATTGAAGCTTTTCTTTTTTTTTTACTTTAACTTTTTCATTACTCCCTCTAATAATGTTTAATAAATTGTCTTCGCCATAAATCCTTCTTGCTGTTTGGAACCTTGTTTTTCAAGTCGGTAATATATTTCATCCCTCTAAGTGACGAGTAAAGGATCGAAACGTATTCTTATATATTTATTTATTTTTTCTAAATTATGTGATTTCCTAGCTAATCTACATCTGTTTTTTGAGGTACTTTTTATATTTTCCTGGTGCCTAATTTCAGATGGGCTTCATCTCGATGGATTTTGTCTAGCAATTTTGTCATATTAGAGTCACATTAATATATATTTTCGAGTATATTAGCTTTCACTGTTTTGCGTTGTCGGACATATTGAATTACGACACAAAACTGCGACGAAAACGTGCTATACATAGAATTAATGCTACTATGTAATCCGTCAAGTCACCCACAAGGTATAGTGGTTAGCATCGTGGGCTCTCACGTCGTGGGCTTGGGTTCAAATAAAGTTTGGTCGTTACCGTGTTATCCCCTCATAGAGAGCAATGCTGGCTTATCTAAATGTTGCTTCCATGATAAAGTAGACAGAAAAACTTCGCGATCAATTTTTAAAAAGTGAATGCCTCACGACAAGTGCCTCCGCATTACATAAAATTATATCTAGATATTTAATTGCTAAGCTGATTCTTTGGACAGTCCGCGAGAGAAAACTACAGCATCAATTTACTTCGTTTTTGTTATAAACGAAAGACTTTAATCTATAGATGTGTGAAATTTGGTTTTGCAACTGACATTTCTATTAATTAATTATTATTTACAACTAAAAATTGCTCTCTGCACATGCTCAGTGACATATTTAAATCTGGCTTTAGATACTCGCTAAGCACGAGGCCGCATAAACACGTTAATTTGTTTATTCTGACGAATCTCTCTAGCTGACCCTCTGCCATATTTATTTTTAATTATGCTTGTGATATACAGAATTAAACCTGGCAGAAATTGTTTATTTGTCGCTGTTGAATAACCATATTTATTTTCATCGGGTTCAATAGTAATTTTTAAAGTGTATTATTTATTTATAATATTGTGATTTTCAACATTTGGCAATGGTGTGTTGAGTATAGTTTGTATTAGTACATTTATTTATTATCTAGCCGTCATGTTTATATATATATATATATATATATATATATATATATATATATATATATATATATATATATATATATATATATATATATATATATATATATATATTTATATATTTATATATATATATATATATATATATATATATATATATATATATTTATATATTTATATATATATATATATATATATATATATATATATATATATATATATATCCGGAAATAAAATTATAAGGCAGAAACTAAAATTTTTAAAAAAAATTAAAAAACAAGAGTTTATTGCACAACATTTGCTCATGTACAATGCATATAATTTTAGAAATGTATTTAAAATATAATTTTTAGAAAACACTTAAAATTTCGCTAGACAATGTTCCCTGAAATATATTTCAAACTCCGTCTCTCACCCGGAAAAAAAATAATGCCTCAATTAGGGACTTCACTGCAGAATACATTCTTAACCTGACATAAATTACTCGAAATTCTAATAATTAACAGCGAGGAAACTATTCCTGGTTTTAATGCTAACAAAAATAAGTACATAATCTATTATAATCCCCTCTTAAATGAAGACATTGAAGTCGTTCCGGAAATTTCCTAGGAAACTAATTGCCATTATATTTCACGCCGGGAATTTTAAGCCTATAGCCTCGGTAGCTGAAAGATGCTTTATAAATATATCATTACAAATGAAGACAGTTTCACAAAATGATGTTAATTCGAAAAATTCCCAAAATAACTATATAAAGGATAAGATGGATCTCGAGACAATTTATCTTCCGTACCGGCGAGCGAATCATTAAGAATTTCCTAATACATTGGAAAAAGCAAATGCAACTTAATTCTCTAAATGGGTAGGTGGTAATCGCTGTAATTCATTAAGGGGTCAGACTTGTCACTGGAAACGAGAGAAAACATTAAGTTAGATATTTTATTTATCTGGCATTGATTCGAAAATTGAATAACGTTTTGTTTCGTGTAGTGGTTGGTACAGAGATGATATGCTTGATTACTTGTTTGGTGATATTAAATAATTTAAAAGAATGATTTAAGTAAAGAAAACAGCATATTTGGTGGATTTTACTCGAAGAGTCATTTATACAAACTAATAAAATATAAAATATGAATCATCACATCATTTTGAGGTCACTGCATGATCCTGCCATTGGTTTCAAAATTTAATAACATTGTCATTCCTGTAGTGGTGAAGAGATGATATGCTTCATAATCTGTAAGCTGATGCTAAATAAGTTATAGAAATAATTTTATAACGTTTTTCGGAAAGAAATCAGTACTATTTTAGATCATTAGTTTTATATACACTCTAACAAATTATAAGACACAAATCGTCACATCATATTGAAGACATTGGGTGATCCTGACATTGAGTCAAAAATTGAATAACGTTTTGTTTCGTGTAGTGGTACAGAGATGATATGCTTCATTACTTGTTTGGTGATGTTAAATAATTTAGAAGAATGATTTAAGCGAAGAAAACATCATTTTTGTTAGATTTTACTCGAAGAGTCATTTATAGAAACTAATAAAATATAAAACATGAATCATCACATCGTTTTGAGGATACTACATGATCCTGGCAATGATTTGAAAATAACACTGATCCATCTATATTGAGAGCATTGACTCTCGAACTACTTCATACTCATTACCCCGAACCAGGGTGGCGACGGATCTTCACAGACGGGTCCCTCCTGGGCGATGGCCATAATGCAGGTGCTGGAGTCGTATCGAGGATCTTCTGTCTACGTTCTTGTGGGGAGAGGTTCTGCGGTTGTCGAAGAAATTGCTTCGATCCGTACAGCCCTTTCCCAACTCCTCTGTCATCTAGATAAGTTCAGAAGAACCGTTGTCCTCTGCGACTCCAGAGCTGCCCTGCAGGCTATCATTTCTGACAATTCCCCCCTAACGAAAGACATTTTGGACTGTCGCCGTCACCTTCAGACACTAGCTTCTCATGAGAAAACCATTGTCCTCCAGTGGGTACCTGACCACTGTGGTGTCCCAGGCAATAAGAAAGCGGACTTTCTGGATAAGAGGGGCGCTCTGATTAAGCAGAGTATTATCCGCCCCCTGCCCCTCTGTACAATCAAACATCTTGTCCAGAAGTCTTTCAAAGCCCGTGCTCAAGAGGACCTATCCAATCGGGTAGCCCACAAGACATGGGCGACTACCATCCCGAAATTATTTAATGGCCCAAGACGTAGAGCAGTTGCTGAGTTCCGCCTAGCCACCGGACATGACTGCCTACGGAAACATCTCTTCAGACCCGACATTGTTCCTTCCCCGGCCTGCACCCTGTGCGGCTCCGGCGAGGATATGGACTCCGTCCATCTTTTGCACTGCTCTGCACTAAGCAAGTCTTCTCTCCTTGAGCGTTACTGGGAGGCTAGAGACAAATAAGATTGATGAACTATTTGTTACAGCTTTAATTTCTTATTTCTTTATGCTCTGTATTTGTTTTGTATTCCCCCCTGTATTTGTTTTGTATCCCCGTATTTTTGTATTCCCTAGTACCAGCTGTAATTGTTCATAATCTGCCATTAGAAATAAAAAAAAAGATTTGAAAATTGAATAACATTGTCATTCTTGTAGTGGTGGAGAGATGATATGCTTGATTATTTGTTAGCTGGTGCTAATTAATTTATAGAAATAATTTTATAGCGTTTTTCGTAAAGAAATCAGCACTATTTTAGATTATTGGTTTTATATACACTCTAATACAATACAAAACACAAATCGTCACATCGTTTTGAAGACATTGGGGGATTCTGGCATTGAGTCAAAAATTTAATAACATTGTCTTTCATGTAGTGGTACAGAGATGATATGTTTGATTACTTGTTTGATGATGTTAAATTATTTAAAAGACTGATTTAATTAAATAAAACAGCATATTTGGTAGATTTTACTTGAAGAGTCATTAATACAAACTATTAAAATATAAAACGTTAATCATCACATCATTTTGAGGCCACTGCATGATCCTGGTTTTGGTTTGAAATTTCAATAACATTGTCATTCTTGTAGTGATAAGGATAGGATACTTGATTATTTGTTGGCTGATGCTAAATAATTTATAGAGTTAATTTTATAACACTTTTCGTAAAGAAATCAGCACTATTTTAGATTATTGGTTTTATATATACTCTAATACAGTATAAAACACAAATTGTCACATCGTTTTGAAGACATTGGCTAATCTTGGCATTGATTCGAAAATTGAATAACGTTTTGTTTCGTGTAGCGATACAGACATGATATTTTTGATTACTTGTTTATGTTAAATAATTTAAAAGAATGAATTAAGTAAAGAAAACAGCATTTTTGTTAGATTTTACTCAAAGAGTCATTTATACAAACTAATAAAATATAAAACATGAATCATCACATCATTTTGAGGATACTGCATGATCCTGGCAATGATTTGAAAATTGAATAACATTGTCATTCTTGTAGTGGTGGAGAGATGATATGCTTGATTGTTTGTTGGCTGATGCTAAATAATTTATAGAAATTATTTTATATTGTTTTCGTAAAGAAATCAGCACTATTTTAGATTATTCATTTTATATACACTCTAATAAAATATAAAACACAAATCGTCACATCGTTTTGAAGACATTGGCTGTTCCTGGCATTGAGTCAAAAATTGAATAACATTATCTTTCGTGTAGTGGTACAGAGATGATATGCTTGATTACTTGTTTGGCGATCTTAAATGCCTAATAAAAATAATTAGAATGCTCTTCGTAAAGAAACCAACATTTATTAGACAATTAGTGTCATGTGTAATATATTAAAATATAAAATATGAATTATCATATCATTGTGAGGACACTGCACTGTTGTGGCATTGATTCGAAAACTGAATAACATTTTGTTTCGTGTAGTGGTGAAGAGATCATATACTTGATTACTTTCTTGGTGATCCTAAATTATTTATAAAAATAATTGTATAATCCTTTCAAGACAGAAGAAACCAGCATTCTTTAAAGTTATTAGTTTTTATATACAAACTAATTAAAAAAAAACATAAATTACATCATTGTGAAAACAGTGCATGATTCTTGTATTGATTCGAAAATAGATCGAAAATTGATTAGATCATTTTGTTTCCTACAGGGGTTCAGAGATGATACGCTCGATTATTTGTTTGGTGATCCTATCTAATTTTGAGCAAATAATTATATAATGATTTTCTTAAAGAAATCAGCATTTGTTTATGTTATTAGTGTCATATCCATATTAATAATATATAACACATGAATCGTCACACCATTTTGAGGACACTAAAAGGTACTACCATTGATTCGAAAACTGAAAAATAGTTTGTTCCGCCTAGTGATGCACAGACCATATGCTTGATTTCTTGCTAGGTGATCGTAAATAATATACACAAATAAATGTAAAATGCTCTTCGTAAGGGAACCAGCATTCTTTAAGATATTAGTGTCACATATAAACCAATAAAATATATAACATGAATTATCACATCATTGGGAAGACATTGAACGATCCTGGCATTAATTCGAAAATTGAATAATATTTTGTTTCGTGTAGTGGTTCTTAGACGATATGCTTGATTACTTTCTGGGAAATCTTCAATAATTTATAGAAATAATTTTGCAGTGCTTTTCCGTAAAGAAATCAACATATTTTTGGATCATTAGTTCCGTATACAAAAAAAAAATTACTAAACATAAATCATCCCATCATTATGAGTACACTGCACGATCTTGGCATTGGACTGAATAATTCAATAACCATTTTCTTTCATGTCGGGGTTCAGAGATAGTATGCTTTATTAGTTGCTGGGTGATCTTAAAAAATTTACACAAATAAAGATACAATTCTTATTGGAGAGAAACTAGCAATCTTTCGAGTTGATAGTGTCATTTACACACCAACAAAATATAAAACGAGAATCATTGCATCATTCTGAGTACACTGCATGATCCTTCCATTGTTAGTGTGAAATTTATGGCATTTAAACGAAATCACGATACTTGCTATAATGATTAATCTATTAGAATCTCTGAGATTCAACCAAGATTTTTTCGTCACCAGAAGGACACCTTTCCTACATTTTTAACCTTTTCTTTTCTTGTAGACCAGCGTCAATGAGCCTTTTTTAATGTAAACACTATTCCATTATATGCGGTAATTTTATTGATAAAATAGATAATGAGATTTTTATAAAAGATAAGACATAACTATCACAGATTTTTTTCGTGGTTCTTCTCTGCTGGAAAGAGGAATTTTTGAGCATTTTTATTCAATCTGTCATCCACTTTTTGCAAGGCTAATGATGTCGAGCGTTTTTCTTTTCAGTAAACAGTATTCGTGCACGTGTTGACGAGATGGATTTTTCATCAGTAGGAAAAAAACTTTTACTATATAAAAGAACTAAAGTAAATGATTAATATAATGTTTATTCATTATGATTTTAAAGAAGAAAATTAACTTGTTTTATGTTAAAAAGTATTAATGAGGGTTTTGTGACAGATTATTTGCATTTGATATTAAATATCTTGATGACTGAAATTATATTTACATGCTTCAGTATTTAAATAAAGATTCGCATGTACTTACGAACGTTCTAGAAATATACATAGAAAATATTTTAGCAAAAGGAGTTTTTAAGTATGAAATCACAAAAATTTACTGTTATTTTCCTTCAGTTTTTAAAATCTTACTTATCACTTCTAAAGTCAACGAAGTTTTTATTATATGTGCAACAGAAATGAAAATCTTTTAATGTTTTCCTCAAAGTTTTCAAAACCCTATCCTTCATGAATCTTCGAAGTAAAGTTTATATCTCACCATTACATCTGAATTTTAACATAAGTCCTTCATTTTAATCTTCAGGATAATTCATATAGAAATAATAAGTATAAAAATCATTCTTTCGCTATGGAAAGTTTAACTTAATTTTATTTGTTATGAGATTCCGGATCCTTGAATAATGTTTCTTTCTGTAAATGACACAGGAATAAGAAAAAGTTCAAATTGACAACGTTATTTAAAATGTATTGAATCATATGCGTCACTGAGGTAGGAGAGTTTAAACCAGCCATACTCGAACTTAATTTCTCTTTTGCCACATGCAAGTTTGCTACGTTACGCGAGCATCAATATAGTACAATATACCTCATAATATAATATAATGGACTAACTCTTGATCGTATAGATTGTGATGGTAGTGGTAGCTAATTTCTGGTGTGAGACCAATTGGGATAAACTATTACAAGCGCTACTTGTTTGATTGACCAAAAATATCGTTTCTTGCGTTGTGTTACAAATACTATATGAGCCTTCTGATGGAAAAATAATAGACAGATTTATTGGAGCATAAAAAACATATAAAAACTTCATAACAGTAACTCATCACATTTACTATATTCGATAACCTTACTTCGTCATTACACTTTAAAATAAACATTCAATTTCAAACCCTCAATCAGATATGGGTTACTTATTAATCATCAATTATTTACTAATGAGGTATCTTACTAAACAAACACTTCTATAATTCACCTTAGCAATTGTCATTAATTATGTCACTTCATTAAATATGGATGAGAGGCAGCTAGGCAAAATAACACTTAGTGATCAAATAATAAACGTCACACATACCTGACGTGTTGCATTTTTGCACCGTCCTCCCGAACTCAGATTCGACTTGGCATTTTCAGCTAGGAAAGGGTCCTTTGTGTTGGGGCACTATCGCGATGCGATACTCACTTTTTGTCTGCGGCCGGGGTAGGCTGGGTGGTCTCGTGGCTTCCCGTTGTCCAGCGCTGGTATCAATCGGTCCCTTGAGACGGATAATTTACTCTTCATAGATCTACTCTTTCTGCATCCGTAGAGGGTCCTTTGAATGTCGATGATGTCTCCTAGACGCGGTAGCTCATTTCAGGCTATCATCAGGTCTCGTGCGGTTTTCTTCTCCTTATTTATCGACTTGCCTCCGTGCTAATTTCTCAGCAGTTAATTCCTCGTGATTCTCATTCTTTATCGAATTGCGCGACACCGCTCCGATTTCTTTCTCAAATGAATTCGTCTCTCTTATTCAGCCTCTCTGGAAACGGTAAACATCTCGATTCTATGACTGGTTATCTGCTCGGTCCGTGCCATATTCTATTATCGCTGCAAGCCGTGCTCCGTTCTCTTGCTAGCACCAAGACTACACTTTCAGCTTCGTTGTATATGGGGGTATCATCTTATTTCTACGTCGCCAACAACAAATCTGCTTGTTCAATCTTTTTTTCTTCTCTAATAACTTTTTGCCCTTCTTAACTAACTCCTCCTATTTTTTTCATTTGATTGGTCATCTATTTTTTTGTCATACTGTATTGGTTCTCCTTCCTTCTTCTCGAAATTTCTATTTCCGCCTTCGCTTAGGGCGTGTCGCATTTACTCATTATCACTTCTCTTCTCACGGTTACCTCTGATTTCTTGGATCCCCATCTGCTTCTTCTTTTTGATTCCCGTAGCTAACTCATTCCTGTATTCATCGTTCCCTCTCTTTTATTCATCCCGCACTTAATCACTATTCTACACATCTGCATTCCCTCTTCTTTGGCCGATCCGTTTACTCAAGAGATGTTTCTATCTAACTAAGTCCTTACAAATCGGCTACCTCTCCGTTTGCATTCCTTTTCTTATCAATTTCCCGTCTTATTGCGGTCTTCTAGTCATCTTTATAATTTATGTCCCTTATTCTAGACCTTTTTATCACATTTCCTTAATTTTGTACCATGTCACGCTATTTACCCCGTGACATATAATAACGTAAAAAATAAAACTGAAATCTAAATGCTTTCAAATGTTTATAAAAAAAATAAGTGTGGTTGTGACATGGAACTCAACTTTTGGAATTATTTTAATTATTATGCTATTTTCACTCTAAAAAAATCATTCAATCCCATTTAATTATACAATTGTTTTCTTATTTCAAAATTTTTAAACAACAATTATTCTGTTCCATGCACATTTTCTAAGTATATATTATTTTATTTTGTGTTATATCAAATTTTGTCTGTTTTCTGAAAATCCTCGCTGTGGTATTTCAAACCAGGTTTCCTGGGTGAAAGGAATGTGCTCCCTACATGCAGATAATTCACCATAATTCATATAGGTTCAAATCATGCACGGGCTGCTAATACACTTTCATTAAGCATCAAGGCGTTGGGATCGAGTTTCGCTATTGTTGTACAATTTTGTTGCTGGCCGGAATCAGTTTTACCAATATTACCTTTGTGCCACAAATAGCTGACCGTAGCTATCGGACGAAACAACGTACCATACATAACGGTACGATTACAGTAACGCTGGTACTCAGGTACCTGTATCACAGGTTTGAAATTTAATGGTTAATCTCAACGTCATATGAAAAAGGCCTTATTTATTTCCAACGTTTCTGAAATTTACTCTGTCAGTTCATTACATGAATACACTGGATTTATTATCAACCATTGGGTAATAGTATAACTAAGAGTTTCTTAGGAACATGTCATGAGTTCGGAATATATTGTCTGCATTAACGACGTAAGATATTGGCCAAATATAATTCCATATTGATCCAAGAGGAAGTATTTCTATTGGTCAGACATCCATGAATTAACTTTTCTCTCATGTGTTTATTGTTTTGAGATTTTGAATATACCTCCCCTCACCCACACTTAGTTACATGTTTTCATGACAGTTACCACAATATATTTCCACCGATTGAAAGCCTTATAAGCACTTTTGGCCAGGACTACTTATAAACCGCTGTAGTACACTGTAAAAATGAAATACTGCTTCAAGTTTAAAGAAAAATGTGTTTCAGGGTGTAATGTTTCTGGATAGCGGGGTTACTTGTTGTCCGTATCCCTCTTATGTATTTTAAATTAGATCTCACTATGCTAGTTATACTCCCATTTTTTGTAATATGCTCAAAACATCATTCCTTTTATACACTGCAGGGTTACATAAAATTTAAATAACAACATCCAGTGAAATGCGACATTATGGCTAATATGCTAAGTAATTAATATCGAGAATCAACAGAAACAAAATAAGATTAATAGCAGTGGTAGATACTTTTTTTGCGTTAAGTCGGCATATTCCATAAGATAATTTTGCATTTCTTATTTTCATTCTGCCAAAATAACGCTTAAAAAGAATACGTATTATACGATGCAAACATTTTAGGGAGACCTCTTCTATTTACTAACTGACTTCAAAACATCTATCCCATTCATGCTTTAGAAATGGGAGATACTGAAAAGCGTAAGTTATGAAACTGAGGTTCTTTTCAATGCATAATGACAATGATGAAAAGTTTCTTGGATTTTCTTCACGTATAATATTTGCATGAGAAATAGTCTTGTAAAATAACTATAAAAAAGAGATGTATTTTTTGTGTATATGGATATTATGTTTCTTTTAAAATTTCGATAAAAAGGTAATGTACCTTCTCAATAAGTTGTAAAGTTCCGTCGAATTGATCTTGGTGCATACCAATTCTTTGATTAATTTACAATGATGCACAGTTATGTTGTTTCACAGATTTTAGCATCACGATAAAGAGTCATTTACACACCGTTTTTCGGAATAATATTTTATCATTTTAAATTTATATACAACCTTAAATGACAAGAAATTTCGGGACAATAATTGTGTACTGAACACTTCTTCAATTTCACGATAAATTAAAAAGAGTGTCTACATGTTTTAAACTAGTTTAAATTTCATCGACACACCAGTACTCCTCGGACGGAGGATGAACCATTAACTATTACGAAATATATAGTAATCATTTTTTATTTATTGTGGAACTGAATGCAACTGTTCGTTGCTCATTTCAACCTTAACTTTAGATGTTCTAAAGTTCTAGTCGTATAGCCCAGTCAAAATAGGTTTTATGGCTAAAACAAATAGGAAAGTTTTGACAATTGGTGGAGATGTTTGTTTAGGCATGCTAATGAACATACTAAAAGTCCCCACCGATCAGACTTGACATTTCGCCGCCATCTTGGAAAGTGTGTACACTTTTTTGGTTTTTTGCAAGTAACTTGAGAAATATGGATTTTATGTAAAAAACTTGAATACAAAAATTGAAGAGCATTAAATTGTGAACAAAATCATTATTTACATTTTTTAATAAGTCTAACAAGAACAAAAATAACTGACTTTGAAAGGAGCGAACTATCACACAGGGACGCGGATGCGCGGGTCATCCCCATCGTGATGGGGGGGATGACACGCGCATGTGCGCCAAAAGTCTTGCATACTCACGTTTGTTAAACCTCTGCATATCAAAGCTCAAGAGAAAGTTGCAACAACGTCCAATCCATTGTTATCAGGTTATATTTTGAGACTTGGTGGATTCTATATTTTCATGTCATACTTAGGCTGCATTGGGTACATAATGGCTGGAGGTGGGCTAAAATAAATACCATCTTTGATGTACGTAACTACGGGGGTAGAAAAAATGTTGCCTCTCCATGTATACGCTAGAAAAATTCTAGCTCATTTATTTACCTAAACATGTTTAGCAAAAATAATTTTTGAAGCTATGGGCATATCCGATTTCAAAAGCAATAATCTCCATGAATTTTTTAGAGATTTTGGAGGCTTTTTTGTGTTTTTGCAAATAACTTGGGAAATATTAACTTTGCGTAAAAAAAGTTTATACGAAAATTAAATAAAATTAAATTGTGTACAAAAGATATTAAATACATTTTTCGTAACCCTAACACGTACCAAAATATTGACTATTAAATGCGCGTTGATTATGGAGGTAGTGTCCAAGTCTCGTTGCTTGCGCTTTCCTTTGAATTATCTCCACTCCCTCATTGCGGCTTTCTTTAAACACAAGAAAATAGACTATAATGTGTTTTGGTATGTAGATAATTGATCATTATTAATTTTATAAACGAATGTAATAAACTTGGATGTATTCATTACGGTATTTTCATTGTGTATATTTTTTTAAGCTTACCTACTTTATAGTTGACGTGCTTTTTTCAGTACGGGATTGTTCACGTCGTCAGTCTTGAAAAGATCGTTTATGGATCACCTAGCATCACCTCATTCATCAGTTCTGTTTATTGGATCGTCATGATCTACAGGGTAATAATAACTTCAATTCTTAACTGCAATGGGGTATGTCGTTGTGACATACCCCATTGCAGTTATTGCAGGCCGTTGTGCAGTTGATGCCTGCTTTCCTACACACGCATCTCTCTCCCCAGTCAGTCTTACAGTTGAAAAACACTATGATTAAAACTGAATCGGGAGTAACTGCATCCATAGTTGTGATGGGAACGAGGGTTTTCTCTTGACGTTTCCAGCCCCACACTTCAGGTTTCAACTCATTCGCAAACCACTTCTGCACTTGGTTATACAACCGAAAGGAATGTAGCCTGGCTTCCTCTTCAGTTGAGGGAAGAAACGAAATATATGGTTTTATTTTAGTTCCAAAGTTTGCGAAGCAATTGTACCTAAACCTATTTAGGGACTGTTCACTGGAATGTGCTCCATACCAGTTCAGAAAAAAGCATTCTCCTGCTTGAGCAACATTATTGTGCGATGAGTTGCATTTATTAACTACTGTCACGTTGTGTTCCATGTGTAAACTTTGGAACATTTTTACACAAAGTTTCTTTCCTTTGTTGAATGCTGCAGAAGAAGTATTTCATCCACTGAATGCATGGAGAAAAAGGATACTTTGGTATGTCCCTATGATTGTATTTTATTTGATGAATAAATTTTTTCTTTGCTTTCCGTTTGCGTGGTTTGACAAGGAAAATGTGTCTTTTTTTCTGTAGTAGTGAGAGTTGTTAATAGAACCAGGTGGTCAACATCTTCACCGATGATTACAACGATGTTGTTATCAGAACATGCTTCATTAATTGCAATATTTACAATGAGAATGTCGGCGTCGTCATTACTTTGTCGGAATCGAATCCCATTGTTTTCCAGCTCAATTGATAAATGCTGATCAATTCTCTCTTGTTGTTTTCATTTGAAGGGAACTATTCTTGTTGAACAGTAACTCGCATGTTTCCATCAAAATTTATGTCTACAGATTTTTTCACAATAGACCGTATATGTTGTTCAATTTTTCTTGCACTGTTAGTGATGTTGGATTAGCCATTAAAAACGACTATACAGCTGGTACCATAATGCTTTGTTTATATAGTTAACTTAATTTGTGCAAGCAGCCGAAGAAGTTAATTGTCTTCCCCATTTGACACGGTGTAGGAAAAAACCACTTTCCACAATGTTGACGCAGTTCAGGAGGTTAAGGTCTTTGTTTAGAACTACAAAAACGTCGTACATGGCTAATGTCGCTGTCTCTCGCTACTAGCTTCAGAGCCAACGGAAAAAGAGCTAACTAATAAATAGAATTAAATAAAATCCTAGGTCTTCGTCGCTTTGTTTAGCAATCGCTATCCTCTGAAAAAGCAACAACGGGTTTACTACTGTATTGAAAAAGTTTACTTTCACCGTACAATTGACGGTGATCAAGCTTTCATACGGTTTACCATTTTGAAGTACTGAACCCAGAGGGCTGCAGTGGGGCCATTCTCTTTCAACTGCTTCAAAGTCATCCTCATTTTAATCCCATATACGATGGCTCGTATATGAGTATGTCCGTTTATGGTATCTAGCGATAGTAGTCCTATTGCAAAATCTCTAAACACCTCATGGAGATTATTGCTTTTGAAATCGGATACATCCATGGCGTCAAAAATTATTTTTTCTAAAGATGTTTGGGCAAATAAATTAGCTAGGATTTTTCTAGCGTATGCATGGCCAGGCAACATTTTTTTTCTACTGACGTAGTTGCTTACATCAAAGTTAGTATTTATTTTTATCCACCTCCAGCCATTATGTACCCAATGCAGTCTAAGTATGACACAAAAATATAGAATCCACCAAGTATCAAAATACAACCTGATAACAATGGATTTAATATTTCTGAAACATTCTTTCGTGCTTCGATATACAGAGGTTTGAAAAACGTGAGTATGCAAGACTTTTGGTGCACATGCGTGGGTCAACCCCCCATCGCGATGGGGATGACCCGTGCATCCGCGTCCCAGGTGTGATAGTTCGCTCCTTTCAAATTCAATTATCTTTCTTCGTATTAGACTTATTAAAAATGTAAATAATTTTTTTGTTCACAATTTAATACTCTTTAATTTGTGTATTCAAATTGTTTACATAAAAACCATATTTCTCAAGTTACTTGCAAAAAACCAAAAAAGTGTACACATTTTCCAAGATGGCGGCGAAAGCTTCTTCGGCATTTGCAAACCGCTTGTACTTGATGCGATCTTCAGTTTCAAGAACATGTAGAAATCGCAAAGAGCGAGGTCTGGGGAATACGGCGGTTGTGGTAGAACTGTGGTATCGTGTTTAGCAAGGGCTTCTTGCCCCATCAGAGATCGGTGCGCCGGGGCATTGTCATGCAACAACATCCACATATTGGATTTCCAAACGTGTGGGCGTTTACGACGGATTGCCTCCCGGAGACGACGAATAACCTGTACGTACCGTTCTTTGTTGACGATGTTACCTTGTGTTTGGCGGAGCTAGTCCTTTCTCGACCTTGCGCCAATAAACTTCAACCAACCAACCAACCACTGCTCCTACCCGTTGAATAATCGCCTCTGTTCGTAGGGTCACTGACCGCCCACTTCTCGGATCATCTGTAACAGCGTCTCTCCTATTTTAAACAAGCTGTGCCATTTGAAAGCTTTCGATCTGCACATAGCTTCGTCTCCATACGCTTCTTGCAGTGATCATTTATGCGTAACATTTATGCAGCGGTTTTTTCCTAATTTGAAGCAGAATTTAATGTTGGAACGTTTTTCCAAAAAGTACATTTCGCTACAACGACATCATAGGCTGACAATCTGCAGCCAAATGTTGAGCTGTGCGCCTTAGCAGTTGCGCAAAAAGTCATGTGACGTCCAACGCGTGCGCAGATGACCAGACATGCAAACCACGTCGTTATTTCGGTTCACCCCCCCCCACTGGTCATGAGGGGGGAGGGTAGTCCCCGAACTTATTGACTATGTTCCGTATATATATATATATATATATATATATATATATATATATATATATATATATATATATATATATATATAATTTTTTTTTTATAAATCGAAAACTTGCTTTAAAAAGGATTTCATGCTTTTGATTTTAATAGTTTATCTTTATATAAAATATTAGTCTCAAAGAATATTATGAAATATATACTAAAAATAAGACAGGATTTATATATGCTATTTTTTATACTGTTACATTATCTTGAATGTATTTTTAGAAAAATAATTTTATTTTTGATACATGGAATATCAATTACGATGAAAATGACAGATTAAAGATAATTTTTAAATCCTTTGGTGTACACCAAATAGTACTTTACCACGTATAATGAAGTTGTGCAAATAATATTGTATGAGAGAAATGAAAACTGACATTTAGGGTTTTTTATAAATTAGTTACTCATTGACGCAAATTCCGATCAGAAAACGTAGTAAGCCGGTAAGGGGATGAATTATATTTTGTCTTATCTATAAGGTGTTGAGAAATTCTTTTGAACTAGAATGTGCAGACAAACTTTAATGAATAACACTGCCTACAGTTTATAATAGTAAATTGCAAATATAAGGATGTCACAAAAGGATAGTGAGACCTGGTATCTTTTTTTGTGATGATTTATTAATTTGACGATTATAGCATACCTGAAGTAATATATACATAAGCTACATATATGCTACGCATAGTCCCCAGGAAGCAAGTGTCCCAGCACTTATTAGTGCTTGGATACCCTGAACGGAAAATATCCGTGGGTTTTCTGCAGAGCCATTCTTGAACAACTTCTGCAAATCAATAGCATTTAGATGCCTTTTTTAGTAGGCCGAAGATGTGGTAGTCGCAACGCGACAAGGGATTTTGGTTGAGGACCTCCCAGCGGAAATGCTGTAGAATATCATTTTCATGACAGAATCGATTCCACGGTGATGGTTAAGTACTCTTGAACAGTTCTCGGCAAGCCCCACGCTCGCATGTCCTTTGTAAAATTCCCTAAAACATCAGAACACCGCTCACTGTGACTGACGGTCATGCCTATACACGTTCCTCATACGACGATATATTTCGGCTATTCTAATACCATTTGCCGTCAACAATTAAGTAATCCCTCACTGAGCCTATTTGGACGATTAGTCGTATTGCTTAAACATATAAAACGCGTACTGACCCTTTCCGACGAGAGCAGTTTTGTTTAGTATCGTACAACGTCATCTACTGGTGCAAATGCATATGCTCTAAGTATTAAACCATTGCCGCTAAAACAAGAGTCTTACTTTCATTTGGGCCAACTTTATGCATAGGTGTACTTCAAATTATTTTCAAAATTGCGTCAATCTCAAATTGTGTTATATTCAATATTAACATATTTTGTAGTTTTAACTTAACACAGACAGCTGACAAACTTGTTGTAAGACAGTAAGTTTGTAAGAAACTATGAACCCTTGGCAATAGGGTTTGTAAGAACATGAACCCTATTGCATTTAATTCTGATATAAAATTGCTGAAATAAATCTACTTGTTACTAACTAGGAAAATTATTTTTTAGTAACTGTAAACAGTAATCTCCATTATCAAACTTTTTTTTATAAATTCCCCATCTATTCGCTTTACTTTCATTGCTAAAAAGTTTGATTGCCATTATTTTTCAAATTTCAAATTGGGATATTACATTTATTACGAAATATTTTAATAAACGAGGAAAATTACAAAAGAACAATGCTTTTTTAATAAATTAATGAATAAAAATTAGACTTATTTAATAGAAGACATAGTTGAAATCACCAATTTTATTATTTATAAAAAATATGTACTTTAGACAACATAAATTACATCATAAAGTATGATTCTTAAATACAGACTAAATATTTATATAACACCTCATACTGGAGAGGTTTGTTGTTGTTTCTAATGCCCCCTGGGTGGAAATTCCAGAACCAGGTTCATATAGGCTTCGGGCTGAAGTGTGCGGCTCCAGTTTATAAATAGCACCACAAGGGTCGGAGACCGTCTTATCTAGTTGCAACCTCAGTTTGGACCAAGCACTACCAGGGGTGACATTTTGGGGGGATCGTAACCTCTGCCTCCCTTTCTGACCTCATAGATGGACTTTCCTGTATACGGATTTAATGTGCCAATACCCGGTATAAAGACGGTGGTATTTAATGAAGCGCGTCGGGATTTGATCCGAGCACCCTCAGCACCGAATGCCAGCGCGCTACCGCAAGGCTACCTCGAGACCAAATAGGTTTAAATATATTCGATTGAAATACGATATGCACATCAGCACCCATTTGCACGCGTCTAAAATGAAAGAGAAATATCGAAAAAATCTACACTTCCCAACTTTTTTGAAAATTTAAGTGACCATTTACCAAAAGTTATTCAACATGTGAAACAGAAATTGAGAAAAAATGTTCTTAAAACGCATCTAACAATTTACTTTTTAGACAATCATTATATATATATTTCTTTCATTTAACAAAAAATGTAAAAAAATAAATAAATAAATACCTCCTCAATTTTTATTCCTACTTTACTGTAAAAGAGTACTTTATAAGTAGTTATTGATTTCCATTTGTTTCAGAACATAGCTACAAAGAAACTGTCAATTTGACGTATTACCCAAGCCTTTTTGTGTTACCGAATAGAAAAGCTATAACTCCTTCACAAATGTCGCGTTCACAGATAAATGTACGGTCCTTGGTGAAAAATGCAGCCCTCGCATTTAAAGCACAAATCAAATATAAAAATAATAAGAGTGTCTCTCCGTGCTAAACTAGTCAGAAAAGCCATTTCTGTCCATACAGATTGCTTCATTATTCAAGTGTCTTTGATGCATAATGGAATATAAGTTATTTTTAAGGAAGTATAAGTCTTATATTTTTATCTCGTCTTTGGATAATAAAGAAAGATATCTGTTGGAACAGAAATGGAAAGAGGTTATTTAATATACTGTAATGAAAGGCATTTCTCTTTAGGAGAGGTCTTTTCTTTTAGCCGCTGTTGAAAAAGTGTTACTCTTTGAAATAATGCTTTATTATTGTAAGTAATAAAGCACCGGTCTATAAGAAAAAAAATAATATAAATGTCTTCTGCTGTTTTTAATTTTGCTTCTTACTTAACATTAAAATTTTAAATAATTAGTTTTTTGGAAGGTTGTTTCTTACATAATTAAATTAATGTGTTATTTTATACGTTGTAGCATTATGTAATATGAACGTTTTTTTTTATCTTACAGAAAAAACATGGGTCAAGAACCTGAACGGCACGATATAGGATTCAGTTATGAATGCTCTGTCATAATAAATTTTTTGAGAGAGTTAATTTTCGTCTGTGTAAATTATAACACAGGTAATGGAAGGATCGTTACTGTCACTTTAATAATTAATGTATATATATAGAAGGTCGTTCGCACATTATGGAAACGATTTTGTAATTTATTTTTGGCGTTTGGATTTTGAGATAAAAATTTGATAACTTCAGAATAATCGTCTGCTATTGTTTTGCTTTGATTGTAATGCGAAATAAAAGATTTATTTTGAAAATGACTCCTACAATTGATAGATGGCTCGAAGGTTACATAACTGCACTTTCCGGGGAGAAATATTCGTATCAACAAACTATAAAGAAGTGTAAAAATTGCGGTTATGACATTTCAAAAATAGGTATATATAATATATTAAATCTGAAAGAGAAAAAACGTCTAACTGAAAGTAAAAATGAAAACATGACTGCTAAACCTCATTCTAAGACTGTTCGAACGCAGGTAAATATCAAGAAAGTGAAGTCTCTGATCCTAAAAGGAAATACGCCGACTCAAAGATACATTGCATCGAAACTAGGAATGTCTTCTGCAACTGTAAATAAAATCATTCCCAAAAATTTGTAGTTTAAAAAAGATGTTTAAACCTAAAGTTCATCTGCTTTTGCCAAATCACATTCCTGAAAGAAAAACAAATTGCAGAAAATTGTATGAAAAACACCTAGTTGCTGAAAAATGAAAAAGTGTGGTAACACTCGATGGAGTATGGGTTAAGTGACTGTAGTAAAAAAAAAGATCAATTTTCTATTGTTCAATTGGCGGGAATGAGTATGAAATGGCTACGTCAGTGTACAGAAAAGTGCTCAAAGGAGTTAATGATAATAGCAGGATTTTGTTACAAAAACAAATTAAAAATAAATAAAAGTACGTAGTAAAATCCGTCATGTAAAGCCAAAATTAATTCACTCTACTATCAGCAGAATATTTTAGAACCAATTTTTGAAGAAGAAATTCCGGCCTTATATGGAAAGGACAGTGATAAAGTTAAACTTCTTATGGACAAAGCCTCTAGTCACACGTCTAAATCAACTGCCGCTTATTTAGCAAAGAAAGAATGAGAAACAAAAATAAAATGTATCCCATTTAATGAAATACCTGTAAGATTACCTGACTCTTCTCCAATGGACTTTTTTGATTTCAGTTTTTTAATACGAGCCTTAGGAGAACGGCATATAAGAACACTGAACGGAATTTGGAAAACGGTCCAAGAGGAATGAGGTAAATCTGGTATGACAGTCCTAAGCAAAAATTTACTTTCATGAAAATCTCGAGCTAGAGCTGTTGTCAAGAGCCATATTATCAGATAGAAGCAAATCACCGCATGAAATACGGCATTTATACGTAAAACTTAACTATTAAAATCGTTTCCATAAAGTGCGAACGACCTTCTGTATATATATATATATATATATATATATATATATACAGTGGAATCTCGATTTATCGTTTTTCAAGGGACCGATTGAAATGAACAATAAATGCGGGGAAACGATAGATGCGGAAACATAACAAAGCAATATGATCGTTGGGACTGGATAAAATGAACGACATATACGGAAAAACGATGTATCCGAAAACGATCGATCGATATTCCGCTGTATATATATATATATATATATATATATATATATATATATATATATATATTTGAACGTCTTATTTGAATTGTAGGGAACTCCATGTTTGTTCATTTTGAGATACAGATCCTTAAATTCTAATGAATGCTGAGAAACGACTTCTTAAGTCTGACTTGTAATTCTCTCTGTTGGCAGCAAAAATAAGCTGGAGGTGTACCGGTTTTAAAATAAGAGATGCATGACTTGTATGAACATGAAATGCATCTGATTACGTCATCTCGGACGTTAGCCCACCCGGCAATTATCAAACTGGAGACCGGTGTTGCGTAGCAGTTTCTGTATACATAGCCGAAGGTTAATTTCCCATTTTCGGTGACGTTTCATATGGGCTTGAACACCGAACGGACAACACAGACCTGCCGACAATTGGGCAACCCGGAGCCCTTGTTTGTACGTGAAAGTCAGGCTAACTCTATTTTTTTTAGAAAGTGATGTTGGTCCAATATTTAAATAATGCCTTTATATATCCATTTATATAATGTTTTAAAATTACTTATATTGTTGCCATCGAGATTAAAAATTAACCTTGTGGTGACAGCTGGATAGATATATAAAATGCATGTAGATCTAATATTCTTGATGATGGGACATTCATCAAAGATTCGTATCCGTTGGAACTATGTACTCCAGTCTGAACGTTTTATCACTTTCATTTCTTCTAAAAAATGCACATATCATTTGTTATACGACGTTTGCGTAGGCTTAATATATAATCAAGTAATATATAAATAGTTTTGGAGCAGGAATATATCTAATTTTGCTAAGCTCTTTCTTCCCTGTTTGTAGACTTACCGAATAATGCGTGAATACAATTTTTTATTAACATTGTTGTGGGTCTAGTGTATATCTTAAAGTAATGTTATTTCCTTTACTTAACATACTGTGGGATGTATTTATATCGAAATTAATTTATGAGCCAAAAGTGCATAGCCAGTATAGTTTTTTTATCATTGAAAATTTTTAGTATTACATATCTAAATAGGTTGAGTATTATAGTAAAATAGGGTTACATTTTATGAACTGAAACTACTAAGAGTGTGTGACCGTACTGCAAAAGCGTGTCAACATTACAAAAGTTACCTTTATCCCCACTCTATCTGACGCTTATTGTAGATATTTTCATGGATAGCTTAGAAGTGAATAAAAGGTTTAGCAAGATGAATTATTTCTGCATGATTTAGCTCCTTACATAACCCATATCTCACTTTAAGTGCGTGAGACATGCATTTTAACATAAGCTAATAATGCATTTTCTAATTATGCCTCGTTTATAGTGACCACATGCATAATATTAAAAGATTAGTTACTCAGATTTATAATTATGAATGAGGTCGAAGATATCTGGTTAGTGTTAATAATTTTAAGCCGCTATTAACTCCATGTTTTTATTGTGTTTTTACTTATATGGGTCTTTGAATATGTTTAAAAATAATCATAAAGCATAAATTGTGTGGTGTAGAATTAAAACTGGCAATCTAAATTTTTCTTTTTTTTTTCAAAATGGAGTTACCCTTGCACTGGTAGCGTATATAAAAATTGCAGGCATGGTCACGTGACGTCTAATAGACACAAAGCAATCTTATTTAGGCTTTAGTTAGTCTATTTGCAAAAATAAATATTTATTAAAACAGTAAGTTAAAGACATGACGGATGAAAATTAAAAAAATGTAATGTAATTTTATATGTACTTTTTACAATAAAATAAAGCAAATGAAAAAAAAGTATTTCTATAAACAATTTTTACAAATTAAAACCAATAAAATGGAAAATATTTTTATAAGAATATTTTACAGTAGAATAAATAAAATAAATCAAGTAAAAAAATATATATATATTTCTAATAGCAATTTTTACAAATTTGGTGAACCGGCAATCAGGTGTTTTGGTATATATCCGTTTACTATAAAATAATGATATGAACTGTAGGACATTGTTTGTTAAGTTTGACTCGTATGTAAATACTTCGGATGTATTGATATCTGCTGGGCATACAGAGCAATCCATCATTGCGCAAAATGTAAACAAAGTGCTGTTGGCGTCTGTGAGACGCCACGCGCCTAGTGCAGGGTTATGGATATTTTCTTACAGAATTTCAATCAGTTAAAAACGAAAATTCTTTGGATATGGCCTACCAAAGTTAGTTTCAAATCTATATCTTAAAAATGCATAAGATACAGTTATTTGTCCTTTACGAAATAAAAAAGGTCTGAATGGGATTGCTAGTTTTGACCCTTTAGCACTTAATTCTTTTATATATGTCATAAGAATTTTTGTCTTCCTATGTTGTATTCTCTGCCTTGAACACTTACTAGAAATTTCATGGTTGGTGGTTGGTTGGTTGTCGTGTCCATGGACAATCAACTTCGACTATGGGTGGTCACACAGCCTCAACTATCTGGAAGCAGGCCCTGATTTTCCATTAGGACCGGTAGGACCGAGTCTATGAGCCCCCAATGTTGACTCACCCCCCATTTTTTTATTTTAAAAGAAAAAAAAAAGAAAAATTCCCAATTCAAAATTCTTTTATATATATCCTTTCAAATTTGATTGATTGGTTCATCATATGTATAGTTATATATATATAGTTCATCATATATATGTTACAATGTATATAAAGGATTAATAAGTTTTTCTGGTTATATTATATTGGTGTTTTAATGATGAAGTTAATATGTTGTATTGCTTTTTTGTTATTTGATAATGTTCTAGGCTTCTACGCTTCAAATAGCCAATTCTTGGTAAAATGGTACTTTCAAAATGATTCATGAATATTTTGACTGTGTGTTAATTTTGGAAACTTTACGTCCACATCAGTGTTAGGGGGCCCCCATCCCGAGTTGCGCCTACAGTCCAGGAATTTCTAAATCGGGCCCTGTGTGGAAGCAATTTTCCGCATAAAGGTCCTCCTGGGGTCAATCACTAATCTGGTGTATTGCAGCCATTATTGCAGCCATTATTCCTATTAAGAGAAAACATGATCAGGTCCCAGTTCGGTGTCGGGGCGGTTTCTGCAATTAGTATAAGTCCTGGTTCCATCCGGTTGAATTCTCATCCCTATGAAGTTCTCAGTCTTGTTAAGATCTTGTAACTTTTCTGTTGGAATTTAGTTCGCAGATATGATATTTTAATTCCATGACCCTATATCTGAATTTACTTTACAACTGAATTAATGTCACAAATTGAGACAGATTGAAGATATTCCTCATTTATCTGTCTCGCTTCTTTAGCCAAGGCGCCGAATTTAATCGTAATCGACTCAAATTTAATCGTGCTGTTGCTTATGCCCCCTGATTGACAGCAACATCAGATCAAGTCCCGAAGGCTGTGGACGATGAAGGTGCGGATCCTGTTTTGACTGGCATCACAAGGGTCGGAGTTCGAATTGGCCGAAGGACCTGTTCCGTAATTTTGAAAGGAGTCAAGTGACGAAACCAAAGCACTTGACCCCGCACCTCCAGAGGTAATTTTGAGAACTTGGAGGACATTTCAGCCGCGACAGATTCCACGTGCACCAGCCGCCATTAGTGTACACGGCAGTGGATTTGTCAGCGACGAGCATCGAACCAGTGACTTTCAGATCCCTAGCCCGCTGTTCTTGCCAACTGGACACTGCACCCCCAAAAATTAATCGAAAACTACTAATATACTATGATCTACAAAAGTAATTTAAGATGTAATTTTATGAATATATGTAGAGTATTTTTTTATCAAATCTTCCCAAATAATAAAATGTAATACTTCTGAGCATCTGAAAATATTCTTCACAAATAAATAATACTATCCATCCTTCATCACATTTTTATCCAATTCATGAATAAATAACATCCATAATTTTTGATTAAAAATGCAGTTTTGTGTATATAGTGAGAAATTTATTTACTTTCTCCCCATTCACAAAGGAATGAAAAAATAATTTTCATAGATTAAACTTATTTCTATTAAAAGGTATCTCATATTATATCCTATAAATATGGTAACATAAAACGATGTATAAAATAGTAATAGAAAAATTAAATGAAGTACCACAGAGAGTTTGGAACAAGTAATTTATGTATATATGATTTTCTTGTGTACTTGTGACATTTATGCGTCATCACGAGGCATGTGTTTTTAAAATAGTAACAAAAATTCTACTATCTTTATGAAACCAAAAATAAATAAAAATGTTAGAGGAGAGGGTCGCAGCAAAGTTTTTCAAAAGTTAGAAATATGTTCACAATATATATATAAATAAGCAAATTTTGACAAACTATTTTTAAAATCAATGAACCCTATATTAGGGGCATAAATTAAGTTTGTATTATAACAATAAAAAATGTCTACACTTCTTTTTGTTGAATCGCCAGTGACCAAAGCTTTATATTGAAATATTAATATTTACACTGCTCAAAAAAATTAGGGGAGCAAGCAAAGAAGTTAAGAAAACCGTGCGAGACAGCCACGTATTGGCATAAAACACGCGCATCAATGCGCAATACAGAAAAAAATTAGTAAAAATATTTGCAATTAAGCTTTAATTCTTTGAAAATATGGAAAAAACATGAAAAGATGATTTACGGCAACAATTTGGTTACATGTAAACGATAAAAAAACTATTGCTTAGAAATGATGCAAGATTTTTAATATGGCGTGTGGTCTCCTCGAACAGCTCAGACTGCTGCACACCTGTTTTCCATGGATGCGATGATGTTATCGATAACACTTTGGGGAATACTGTCCCACTCCTCAAGAAATGCAATCTCCAAGTCTCAGAGAGTAAAAGAAGGCCTTGGTCTCGCGGAATCGCATCGTCCGAGCATGTTCCAAACATGCTCGATTGGATTCAGGTCAGGAGAGCACACTGGCCATTCCATATGCTGTATTGTTTTAGCTTCAAGCATGTTCTCCACAAGACGAGCTGTATGCGGTCTGGCAATATCATGCTGGAAAACAAAGGAATCTCCAATGGCTGCAGCGTAAGGTATGACCTGAGGTCTCAGTATCTCGTCTGCATACCTTCGGGTCGTCAAAGTACCATTCCGAATGATATGCAGGTCCGTACGTCCACCTATGCTGATTTCACCCCATACCATAAAACCAGCTCGTCTACATTGTGACCTTTCACGAACGAATGTGGGGTTATTTCGAGTGCCCCTTTCCCATCCATACCAATACACGTCGGGTGTCACACTGCATATTGAATCGGGACTCGTCTGTAAACAGCACTTGGCTCCAGTCATGTTGCTCCCAATCTCGATGTTCAGCAGCCCATCTTCTTCGGGCCGCACGGTGGCGTGAGGTCAACGGAATGCAGACCATTGGTCTACGTGCATAGAGACCTCCCTGATGAAGCCTATTACGTACTGTTTGGCTGGACACTCTTCGTCCTGTTGCCAACAGCAACTGTCTTCGCAGATGCGTAGCATTGTCTGTTATGTTTAGAAGAGCTGTTAACAGTATATACCGGTCATCAGTTGCTGTAGTGGCGCGTGGCCGACTTGCCTTGGTCGACGCCTAACATTCTCTGTTTCTTGGAATCGATTCCACAGCCTTGCAATGACACTTCTGCCGACTCCAACAGCGTCTGCGACACTACGTTGTGTTTGCCCGGATTCAAGTCTGCCTATAATACGCCAGGCCATGGATTCCGGTAAATCCCGTTGTTGAGACATTTTCAAGTCACCTTTTCTCAAAAAGAATAACTGAGAAGTCGAATTTCAGTTAAGGCAGTGAAACAGACGTAACTGCAACATCCCGATTTCTGGCCTTATGTTCTTTTTCTGGTTTTTGACGTCATGAACTTTGATTTGCATATACAGTTTTCCTCTTCTGTTTCCTGCCAGGCTTTAAATTATGGGTGATTTATTTTATGTTACTTATCGGTGTAAGTATTTGCATAATTTCGTTAAAATCATGTGCTCCTCTAAGTGTTTTGAGCAGTGTATTTGCATTTCATTTATGTAAAAATTAACAAAGATTATAATTCAAAAAGAAGAGAATGTTTTCAAACGATAAGCTACATATTAAAACATTATGAATTTCATTTACTCATATAAAATTTAAATAGCAAAAATTGGATAAGAAGGTTGAGCCTAGACTTCGAATAATATTTGTTCAATATTTGCTGAAATAATTGAGACTACAACTCTTGTATCGTATTCCTACTCTCTATCGTATTATCGTATATGTATTTGCATTTCCTTTAGATAGAAATTAACAAAAAATTATAATCCAAAAAGAAGATAATGTTTTCAAAATGATAATCTACATATTAAAACATCGAAAATTATAAACTTTATTTACTCATATAAAAGTAAAATAGCAAAAAATGAATAGGAATTTTGAGCCTAGACCTCGAATAATATTTGTTCAATATTTGCTGAAATAATTGACAGCACTACTCTCGTATCATATTCCGTGTTAAGTCTTAATCGTTATATGGTTTTTATAACATTTCTTATTGAATACCCATTCTCAAACGGATAGGTAAAAGCGAACAGAAGCAATATAACTGTATCCTTGAAAGGGTGTTTGAGACTTCATATAAAAATGTCACATAATATAATTTTTAACGTAAAAAAATTTTAAATAAAAATTTTAAAAATACGTATTTAAAGGAATTGTAAAGCATATTTTTAATTGATTAATTCAATGATATGAATTTAATTCAAAGTATCCGCGACCCCTTTCATTTTTTTTTACTATCCTTTTGTGGGTTGTGACGCACAGTTTGCTCACCGCTACTCTACAAGAATAATTTACCACGAAATTTGCTCTTGCAGTCAGTCACACATAATTTGGGGAATAGTGTTGTTTAATGAAGACCACCAGTGCCTCCAAACGAACACCCTTTTATCATACCCTAACATACGCTAAAAATAAGGAAAAGTATCAGACGGGGATGATAAGGATCTGAAGTTGCATAACTACACATATTCTTTTGGTAATCAAGTATTAGTAAAAGAACAAAAGACTGCAATTGTCTGGAGTCAGTACAGCTATATAATAAAAGATAGGAAAATTAGATTATTTTTGAGCAACCTTCTCATATGTTTCTGTAGTTCGCCGGAAGCGTTATCAGACATGGTGAAAACGCCCATTCGTAAAAAGAAAAAGTGATTGACTAGAAGCTCGTGGAATTGTGTCACAATGATTGATAGTATTACAATAGTCTGAGGAAAATAAACTTATGGATGACGTAATCTTAGACAGGAACGTCTGTGTGGGTTTCACTCTGTCTCCAAATTAATTTGCTGTTACTTTCGACTCGGTGTTAGTTGAGAAATTTCATAACTTTTAAATATAAAACCTTCGACGGTGGTATAAATGGAAGGTTCACAGTGAAGTGAACCAAGTCTATGATTTAGTACTGAGAAAATTGATCTCAAAGTTGAACGATTATATTTAATTAAACATTGACTTTTGCTTATTTTTTATGCCTCAGTAATGCATAACATGTTTTTTAGACTATTTTATTGATATTGTCTTACAAAATACAGCTGATATTGAGCGACCACAGAGAATTTGAGTGGAAGCTAGATTTGATTCACTTTCCCTCTGAAACTTGGGAGAGGTTGGTGCTTTGGGAGATAGTTATCTTTTAAATCACTTATGTAAGCAGATAGTTTCAGCAAGGAACATTTTTTCATTTCTATTTTGCCCAGTGCACGAGTCTGAACATGAAACTATGAGTTCGTAAAATCGTGCATTTTGTCTTAAATGCTCGCAAACACACGAATAAAGATACTAAAATCCCCTACCACCGATAGTTTGGTCTCAAGCATACATTTACCCGGTGGAGAAATTGAAGCAGTAATCCAAAATTGCATATTTGTTTTGTAGCACGCAATAGAGGTGAAAATTTTGGAAAACGGAATGTGTTTTGAAGATCAAATGTGAAACCATGAGTCTCATTTGAAGCTGAGTTACTGTAATCTTTAAGGACTTATCTTGCTCACTTTGTACCAACTCATTGCAATTCCTTTTCCACTTAATTTGTTTTAGGGGGATATGCAAATTTTTTATTTTATGCATAAGCTCATCATACAACCTGAAAGCTTTGCTTTTTTTTTTTTTTTCAAGGAACCTTAAAGTGCGCTATTGAATCTTTTCGAAAACGCTTGATAATAATGTTTCTTTTTCAATGCAGTTTGTTTTCCACCAGTTCTCTTCGTAACGTATAGATCATACATTTTATTAAATTTCAAACTTAGGATGCAGCTATTTTTTTGGCATAACCGTTTCGCGTGTAGCAACTATTGTAGCAAGGGAAAGATTTGATGTGGGCAACAACATCTAAATAATCAGTTATGTCTGAAGTTTCCTCACTCCTGCTGTAAATCACTCCCAAAGATTTTTTTTTTTTACTGAGGCACTATATAGTCTTTCCAAAATTATCCTGAATATTCTAGAAAAAAAGTCTTGTAAACTCTAATATTCTTATGTTTATGAAATAGTGAAATACTCTTATTTGAACTTAAACCATCGCCATCCTTTGCACATGATCTTACAGTCTTTGAGATTTATACTAACCCACACAAGAAAACGTTCTGTTAGAATAGTCTGGCAATTTCCTAAATGATATAAATAGTTTCTCCAAAACTGGCTGCGAGGTAAGTTCAGGGTAATGAAATAAGTTAATCACAGATTACACCTATTAAAGCATGTTGTTCACGGCTCAGAAAATGGATTTTGTCAACTACACTGGTGTCCAAAAGTTAAGGATAATTCGAAAAAGGTGGAAGAACTTTAGTAAATATTGGTCAAATTGTTCAAAATTACTTGTGGAGAATCACTGTTTGAATGTAAAAAGTGTGCATATTTAAAACATTTCAGTCCACGGCGGCATGCGCAAAACATGTGCGCACTTCAGAACGAGCGTAAAACTGGTTAATATGCCATACGGAGATCTAGCAGGTTATGTGCAATTGCTGTGCTGAGGAGCGAGTTAAAGGATCAAAAAGGCCGAAGGAAGGCACAAATACGACAAACAGTCGTGTTTTTGAAAGGAAGAATTATCGGAATGCTGTAATGTGGACGATCTAAAATCAAAGTGTCTGAAATTCTGAATGTGCCTCAGTGTGTGATCTCAAGACTATGGCAGAGGTTTCAAAGTACGGGAGATGTTACCCGACGACCAGTGCAATGTCGACCAAGATTAAAAACCGTTCGTCAAGACCGATATTTGGCAATAACTGCCCTACGTCAGAGGGACAGTTGTGGCAGGCTCACAGCCGCCGCAGAAGTTCGAGTTTCGAGGCATTGTTTATAGGAGACTCAACCTTGCTGTATTCTGGAATACAACCATGCTGTATTCCAGACGACCAGCCGTTTGCATTCCTTTCAGGTCTGCGCATAAACACGCTCGTCTAAACTGGAGTTTGAAACATCAGCACTAGAGTTTGCAACAGTGGGCCAATGTGATGTTCAGTTACGAGTCCCGGTTTACTCTGAAGACTGATTCTCGTCGGATAACGATATGGAGAGAACGTGGAACTCGTTTTAAACCAAGAAACATCACGGACAGACATCATTATCCTTCAAAGGGTGTTATGTTGTGGGCAAGCATAATGCTGCATTACCACACAGACCTCCACATCTTTGAGACGGGGTCTGTTACTGCTGAAAGGTATAGAGACGAAGTCCTTGAACCTTATGCTCGCCTGTTTTGAGGTGTTGCCGGTCCTGGATTCATATTCATGGATGATAACGCGCCTTGTCACCGTGCGATCCTGGTCGATACCTTCCTTGAAAGTGAAAATATTCAGCGCATGCAGTGACCCGCTCACTCTCCTGATCTTTTATCCTATTGAGCATGCTCGGGATATGCTCGGGATATGCTCGGGATACAAATTGCAGTCCTTCCACACCCACCAAACTCCGTTCCAGAACTGCAAAGAGCTCTCCTCAATATTTGGAACTCTTTTAGTCCACAACTCATCCACACTCTTATAGCACATGTGGGCAATCATTGTGCAGAATGCGTGGCTAACAGAGGCGACCACACACCTTATTAAATTGTCAAAAAACCTTTCTATTTAAATTTTTTCCACTAAAGTATAAACTATTAGTTTGCGCTGTTTTCTTTCAAACTATTTCTTTGGATAATAAAAGTGATTAATATCCTTCATTTGCATAGTTTTCTTATGTTAAAACCGTATTAGACTGTCATATCACGTTCTCCACCATTCTGACTTAGATTTCCTTATATATTCACATAAACATCGATTATGCTTGACTTTTGGATACCAGTGTATTTCTCTGAAAAACAATCAGATCTTATTCAGTTGTACATAAAACTGTTACTATTTCATGATAAAAATAATGGACGAACAAGGTTCAGTATTGCATTAAAAAATATAGCATTTTACCTGTATCAGGACGGTGTTAGTATGAAATACGCAAAACGTAGACTTGGTTCACTTTAACACCGATCCCTGTAAATATTCGAAGTTTATTTTTATTACTGTTATGCAATCTATATATATAAAACGCGTAGGTATGCGACACAAAAAAAAAACTACGATCTTTCTTCAATCCGAATGGCAACAGCTGCAACTACCGGATGTAAAAATTAGCGGCAATTTAAAACCCCGTGTGTGTAGTGGCGACATTTGTTACAACCTCTGAACTTTTGACAAAATATGTTTAGACCTATCAAATCAAGTGTTAAGTCATGGACAGTTGTATGTAGGTTTATCTAGAGTCCGTTCTTTTGATTCTGGGACTGTAGTATCTCCTACTTTTGAAAAACTTAACTGTGTATATCAAGAATTTTTATGAATATCATAGTTTTAATCCACACTATATTTTAGTACTTGCTGAATTTTTACTCCATTATTTAAGTGAGAAAAATTTTCCCCAACAATTTCTTATTTTATGTAGTGATAAAGTGTAGATATCTTAATTTTGAAAAATATTACATACAGAGAGGGGGGGGGATGTAATTTTTAAATCATTGATGTTGTGTTTTTCAGTCTTATCTTTAACTCTGTTCTGAAGTAATGAAATTAACATTATTTAATCACGATGTTTTAGAATCAGCCTTATAGTGAATTTAGCAATGATCATAAAGTTTTTGGCTGAGCTCACACTACGCCTTAACAACGTATATTTATGATGACATGTAATGGTAACATTCCTTACATATGTTACTTTCAGTTGAGTTGTTTTGCAAGATAAAATATAAAACTAAAAGCGTTTGTATTATAATAAATGTTAAATGCTAAAATGGACATAGAAAAAAATTCCATCATAGTTTCTCCATGACCCACCATATTAACATTCACATCAATATTCTCATATTGTCGCATAGGAGTAATGAATAAAAATAAAATATATTGACAACTTCCTTTAGTTTAAAAATTTCTGAATATTTATCTACTATGTATCTTCTTCAGCAAATAGCATATTTGTCGTTGTTTGTCTCTCTCTCTCAATATTTTGTTGGAGAAATTACTTGTGTGGGGATAGCGTTGCCTCCGTTCTATAGCAACAAGTACAAATAAATAGCGAAAATCAACAAAATAAATCTATAAAGTTGCTTTTTTCACAAAAGGCCAACTAAGCACAATTTGCAAGTTTTTTATTTTTTATTTTAGTAGTCTATCTCATCCCTTAGGGAATACCATAACTGTTCAGGTTATTCTCTAATAATCTTAGTGTCTCACTAAGCCTCAAACAAATCTTATGTAATCTTATTTACCGACAAATTTGGTTGCAGAAATGAGGTCCATTTTAAATCCCACGTGACCGATGCGAAATTATTTAATCTTAACATAACTTAATGAACCTAGCATCCAAGGCTGTGTGCAAATCTTTTATGGATTTCTAGATAGGGCGAAAAAAATCCGCGAGAAATAGAAAACAGGGAAGGACGAGAGACTATTAATCTCTCACCAATGCTACAAAAGAAATTGAAAAAAAAATACTACATCGCGTTCCTCTTTAAGGATAAAACCTTAATTTTCTCCATGCGAAGATGGCAATTTGTGCAATTAATTTAAGGACCTAACTTTTCGCCAGAAATGAGAAGGGTATTAAATTAGACGCTATTTATAGACCTATCATTTTTACGGATAAAATTCATTTGCTTAATTTTCACTGTAGATCTTCAGATTGGAGATTAATTGCAAAGTTCTTTGTGCGTTTCAGATTTTGTATGTTATTAACAAAGTGTAAAGTTCATAAAATTGGCTCTTTTCAGAAGGCAAAATTCATTGGCCTTCTTTTCAGAAGTATGTTTTTAACTTCATCAGAAACTCGATTCGTGCTGCAATTCGAGCGAATAAATAAATTATAATTGGATGAGTGTATTAGTAATAAAAATTCAAATTCTTTCGTCAAGAAGATGTTGCTACAATAAGTAAACCTTCAGCTATATTTTTATAAAATATTGGTATTTATTATTCATATTTCAAAAGAAAGTGAATGATAATTTCTTCATTGTTTTATCACAAAAATTATTAAGTAAATGCAACACAACTCTCATTAACTTAATACATATGAAAAATTTAAACTTAATGGGGTAAATAACTTCTTATCCACGAAATGTTTGAGGATAAAAAACTAGAAAATTTTATACTATTTTTACTTAAAGATCTTAGCTCAGTTATGCAACACTGTGAGGTTCCATTAAGGACCTCTCAATAAATCATCTCCCCAGACAGAGAAATAACACCCCTCGCCAGGTGCACTAGACAATTTCTATGACCCGACGCCATCTAGTCTGCGACATGATGTTAAAAAAAAGGAGTCACGCCCAGGCAACACCCGTGGCGAAAGTTAATTAATGGTCGCCTCAGTGAGCTGTTCGAATAATCAGACACCGTGTCTTCATCGACGAAACCAATCAGGGGAGAGAACTCTGACGTCGCAGCGGTCGTCCGACCAACTGAGAGCGAAGTCACGCCACGGGGCTGGGAGCTCAAATTTCGGGAGAAGGGGAGAGAAAAATATCAATAGATTCAGATTTGGATTAGATCTCATCCAGAGAGTCCATTTTCTCAGAGGTCCTTGTGACCGATCGCTACACTCCATCCCGGAGATAATTTATCTTCACAGCAGAACGCTCTAGATGCTTCGTACCGAACCTTCTGTGTCCTCGGGCTTATTAATTTTTAGGAACCAGGAGAGTTTCGATAGTTCTTATGAGACCACCGCCGTCTAGTATAATCGCATCCTGCGAAAGCGTTATTCTAACCTTGGAACATTCTACCGAATTGTGTTTAGTTTTCTGACGTCTGGTTAAAAATTTCGGGCTACTGTTAAGGTCAGTTCCCTCTATGTCTAGAGGTTGCTTCACGACTTTTGTACATAGTGTAAAAGTCATCTAATCAAGACTCTAATAAACGTGTTATTAATTCAGTAGGCTGGACTCTGTATATCTTCTATTTTTCGCTACCCTGAGTCCAACATAATACAACACGCTGTGATACAAATTTTCAAACCTGAACAAGTTCAATTAATCTAAAACAAGAGAATGAGAACATTGTAAATTGCATGACTGTTATAATATTTCAGCTATTTAGATTTGGAATATTATAAAATTCCTTACTGTTAGTCTTCTTGATGTAGAATGAGTATACAGTATAACGATGAGTCTATTATAGTTCTTATTCTTAGGTCTTTACCTGAATACGTCAATTTATTTGTGAACATTAAGCTCTACATTAAGCAAAACAGTAAGTCCTACAACGAACATTTAAGCTCTATAAGCTAAATATGTAGTCCTAATTAGTTTAGATTTAATTGGCTGACTCTTTCACATACCTCAAGAGACAATGTATTTTGAAATCTCTCTGTAAATTTTTTCGTCTTCTTCTACATTATGAGCGTCATTGTAATATATAATTTGGCCAAAAAGTTGAAATCATTACAAAATCGGCCAATGCTGTCGATCCATATACTTTTATAACGTAGCAAAACAAACGTATGCATGAGTATTAATGAAAGCTCCTAATCTCCCCCAATAGTGATCAAACATGATTAAAATGATGAGCCTTTTTAAGATAAAATAATATAGAGAAATTTTGTTACTTGCAATAGTACTTATGGTTTCTATAATCAATTGAGAGAAAAATTGATTGGAAATAACACATTCTCACAACTTAAGGATAGTTCAAATAGAAAAATTCCCCTAGCTTTGGAGCCCCTAGCTTGGACTTTAATCTTTGACCCTGGCTGGTGGTTTTCATTTAGTTTCATATCTTATTATCGATATAGAAATACGAATTTGTGCTAGGCTTTTGCTAAGGAAAAACAATCTCAGAAACGACCTTATATATCTGTACTTGAAGTAAATAACGAAAAGAAGTAGCCGGATAATGATCGCAAAGATAAATAAATGCTACGCCCTGGTAACATCAGAAGAATAATATGCTGGCATCGGAAGGCCAAAGCGTAACGCAAGAACAAAGTGAAAGAGTATTTCAGTGCAGTACAATTTTGATTTGTCCAGTGATGACTCCTCGGATGATGTTAATGTAATAACGAATATTATTCCTGAATCAAAATTTTTTATACAATCATTTTTTCTCATTTATTTTTAATATATTTGTTTCTCACATTTCTTTAGACATAAATATAAATTATACCTGAACATATTCATAAATGCTCTGCTTGTCTGGACGTAGGAAACAAATAAAATTGTGAAACTCAATTGCAGCGTTGAAAACAACAGTTAGGACGGGTTTATGACATAGTAGCTAGTTAGTGCGCTCCCCAAAACAATTGTTTTTGAAAAAGATACTTTCATACAACACTTAAAATTGAAAAAAAATACTTAAGATAAAAAAGAAATAATTTTGCATCTTAAGATTAACGGACAATCCTAAAACTAGATGTTGACCTCACTTTTAGATTTGAGCACATGACCTAGTTTAGGAATGCGTTAGAGAAAACTCTACTCTTCTCGAAATTTTCTTTTTGAACAAATTTTATTCATCATTATACTTTTATGAAAGAAGGTCCTAGATCAGATCACTCATAAATATATCTCTTACGACATTAGTATTGTTAAACTCCCGACAATATGCTGTACTCAAATGCTCTAACAAAAGTTTACAGTTTTTCTCTCTGTGAATCCAAGTTTTATGCATCTGAATTTCACATTCAGGGGCATACGTATATAGCATCAACATAATATTCTGCTCTAACATAACATTGCCACATCACGAAACATTTTTCCTTCTTTTGTATACTTGTTTTAGTTAAAAATATTTATATCAGACCATGCGAATACTATTTTATGCATCTCAACTTGACATTCAGGGACATACGCATATATATATATATATTATATATATACTACTATATATATATATATATATATTATACATGTGGTTATCAAGATAATGGAAACGCAAAGGACACTTTATGAAAACATTTATTAATACGGCCCAGGATCATCTTTGTCATGTAATACACCTGATTTACCTTTGAATTGCATTATACAAATCATGAATAGTGGTTAAGAATATGTTATAACATTCTTCAGGGAGAAATCATGAAAGTTCCGGTAGACATGCTGTGGTGGATATCGATACCTGGCACTATCCGCTTAAACAGATCACAGTGGTTGAATGATATATAGTCGGGGGATTATACAGGGCAAGGTAAGATATTTGACTTATTTTTTCATGCTCTTCAAACCAATACATGATAGATTTAGGTGTATGTATAGGGGGATTATCATCCTGCAGAACGCCATCTTCTGAAAGAAATAATGTTTGCACTATAGGATGGACCTGATGAGATAAAATTTCGACACAGTCCTTCAGAGTAAATCTCCCTTCTAGGATTACAATACAGCCTGAAGAAAACCATGAGACGTCATCCCAAACCCTTATAAATCAACCTCCATGATTGACAGTTGAGATCAGACAGCTAGAAACTTACGCTTGTGTAGGTGCTCTCCAGACATACTCACGTCTTGTTCCAAGGACGATGTGAACAATGATTCGTCGAACCAAATGCCGTTTCCCGACATGTTACTCGACCAGGATTTACACTCGTGGTGCCATTGTGGATGATATTTTGTATCTGCATCTATTACAAGTGGCTTGGGAATAGCTACTTTTCCGTAAATGCTTTGTTTGTAAAGTTCCCATCTACCTCTAATGGTTCATACCGGACCATGAAGATGGAGATTGTGCTCATTGGTCATTTTCGTTGGAGTTATTTTCTTTCTTCATGTCACAATCCACTTCAATACCTCGTCCGTCTCTTTCACTCAGCTCTCCCTTTCGTCCACTATTTTATTTGACAAATGATTTTTTCCGTGCACTATGTATGCTATCATGACTTTCGATATCATAGCTCGAAAAACACTCATTAGCCTGAGGGTTGCAGTAACAGATACTCCAATTTAAATGCGCTCTAACAATTTGCCCTTTTCTTAAATTCTGCAAGGTTAAAAATTTTACCCTGTTCCCCACAAAAGCACAATGCCCTTAGCTTCATTACTGCTACCTGACAGTAGAATAATACATACACTATATTATATAAAAAGTACCGGTGGTCAGACTTGTTTTTTAAGGAATACGAAGCACATTCATAAACACCACTAATATTGATAGGTGTTTCCATTATTTTTATAACCACCTGTAACTATATATATATATATATATATATATATATATATATTCGAACTTTTCTAGTAGAACTTTATGAAAAACGTAACCAAAGTTTGTCCGAAGGCAATGTAACTACAAATATTAAATGTACCCATCTCCGCTTTCTTGACCTTGGGGCTTGGGGTGCCATACAGCATATGTCTCAGTCAGGTGGTGAACCTGACGTGGGACCCCCAGTTAGTTCCCAAACCATGTCTGGTCCTTATTTTATGACCCCTGAATGAAATGATGAAAGGATGAGTCCACCTTGCCCAGTTGAACCCTGGACCTGTGGGATGGCAGCTTGACGCTTTTAACCCCTACGCCACCGGGCTTCATATATATATATATATATATATATATATATATATATATATATATATATATATATATATATATATATATATATATATATATATATATATATATATATATATATATATATATATATATATATTATATATATATATATATATATTTATATATATATATATATATATTATATATATATATATATATATATATATATATATATATATATATCATATATATATATATATATATATATATATATATATATATATATATATATATATATATATATATATATATATATATATATATATATATATATATATATATGATTAATGTTCATCATGATATAATATGATTAATAATTGTTGTTCAAAAGAGGTGAATATCTATATTTCATAAAACATAATTTTTTTTCAGAAAATGTTTTTATACTGCGTTATTTGATATCTTAACTAGATATGCAGTGCCATACTCTTATAACATTCAGTTGACATTGCCCCTTGACATTTTCTGCAGTACTGTTTTGAATATTAACTATAGATTCATATTTTTTTCTATTTCGTTTTTCTTGTTTAATGTATGTCTTTTAGTTAAAAATATTTACATAAGACTATTCTTCTATTTCCATTTTGATATGCGTTCTCATTAAATATACATTTAGCAAGTGACATATCAAATAATCTTACAAAACTATTTATTTTTTTTATATTTATAACATCTATATGACATTCATCTAGAAACTACGTTTAGTGTTTTCGCATATGTTTATTTAATTATTATTATTTATCGTATTGTTCAAAATACATTAGACTATAATTATTGTTGAAAAGAGGTGATTATATTTATTTTGTAAAATACAATATTTACAGCTTTAATAATTATATTAACAGATTAAATCTCTTTTATTACCCCCTTTTCAGGTTATTTATTCCATAGAACATTTTTCTAATATTGTGCTTAGAAACTCACCTAGTACGTCTTGTGTAAATGAAAGAATTTATATTCTATTTCATATATTATATTATTCTCTAATAAATTTAGGGTATGTTTTTCGAAAAAGTTTCTCTAGACATTTTTTTACTGTACACAGTTATTTTACCTCTGGTTAAAGAGTGCATTGCATGCTATTTGGCCAAGTATCTTAACCTTGTTTTAATAAATTTTAAATTAAATTCAATTAAAAATACCTTTTTCCTCCCTTTTATAATTGTCATTCCTAATAAATATGTTTTATAAATACTTTCTTGAGTCAGAGAAATTATATTATTTTTTCATTTTATTTTTATACTCTGTATTTTTCTATCAGGATGCAGCATAAGTTCCTAATGCATGCACTGAAATTTTTGTTTCCCTTCCGTAATTTTCTTGAACATATTAAACGAAACTGAATAAAAGTTAGGTAACATTAATTTATAAAACATTGCCTTTACTTAATTGGGTTTACTTTATTTGGACTAAAAAAATTACTAAGCTGTGCCTCACCTTGCAAGATTCTTTAAAACGCATAAATAATGGACATTATACTCTTTATTAATAAAATGCAAGAATTTCGTTCAGGATTTCCACTTATGAACTTTTTTAACATTATAATTTAAAAAAAAATTATGAAAGGGATCCTTATTCTTTGGGATCCCTTTTCTTCAAATATTCTAGCTAATTATTCCCAATATTCATGAGAACTTTCTTTATAACTTACTAAATTGAGCAATTAATAGTATAATATTTTTCCATATTTTTAATTATAATATTATTTGTTTACGCTGCAAACTTGTAGTTGTGTATATAACGGGATGCTATACTGGTACAATTTACATATGATATTTGAGTTAAAATATGATTTTTATTAGTATAAAATGAGTTAAAGCTTTTTTATATTTACTGAGTTTAACAATGCTTTTGATTGTACAGTTACACTGAATAGTTTATTGCCTATATGCTGATATCACCACACATGTCTGTTATTTAAAAATTCTGTGTATTTTTGAGCAAGTAAAGCTAACTAGTTGGTAGACGTAAAAATATTACTGCTAGATAGTAAATAAATGTACTAATACACAAATTATACTCAACACATCATTGCCAAATGTTGAAATTCATAATAATGCGCGGAAACAAATTAATGCGTTTAAGCGGCCTCGTACTGAGTGAGTATCTAAAGCCAGATTTAAAAATGTCACTGAGCATGCGCAGAAAGCAATTTTTAAATTGTAAATTATCGCGAATTAAACTGCACGAAATAAACAATTTGCATCAGGTTTAATCTTATATATCACAAACATAATTATCCTAAAAATCAAAATGGCAGAGAGAGATCTACAGAGACTCCTAGGAATAAATATGTTATCATTAAAACATGTCACTGAGCATGCGCAGAAACAGTGAGTTTCTAAAGCCAGATTTAAACATGCCACTGAGCATGCGCAGAAATCAATTTTTCAATTGTAAATTATCACTAATTAATAGAAATTGAGGTTACAAAAACCAAATTTGACAAATCTACAGATTACAATCTTTCGTTTAAGAACAAAATTAAGTAAATTAATGCAGCAGTTTTCTATCACGGACTGCCCAAAACGTCAGCTTAGCAACTTAAATATATAGATTGCTTAGGATAAGTGTAGATAAATAATTTGAACATAGATCTAGAACTATTTTTCAAAAGCTAGTTCATTAAGAGTGCATATTATGTGTACTAATAATTGGCATGATTCATAATTAAAAATATTTTATCATGTGTTGTAGTTAGTAGTCTAATGTTGTTTCTGATACCGTAATTCGTCTGAATATCTGAGCAAAAATTTTCTTATAACTTCTAATGTTTTAATCATTGCATCATTAATCGAAAATCTATACTTATGTTGTCATAATATCTAAAACTTTAGCTGTAAGATAAGATGCCCAATATTATGGAGAAAAAAAATTACCAATGTACCAATAAATGCTGTAAAAATGTAGATGCTAATATAAAAATTGTTCTGAGGATTATAATCTGAAAAAAAAACTTTTTTTTTCATTTGAAAAAAGAGCAAATGAATTTTTTTCTACGTACATAAAAAATTTAGGAAAACCTTTTAGAAGGTAATGCAAATATTTTCCCCTGATTTGTTGTCCTCTGAATTAGTCGTTATTTTCTGGTAACGATTTTTTTTCGGATTTTACGCAACATGTTTTCGAGCACTGAGTACCTGAGTCGCTTTAATAAAATATTATTCATTTTAATTCATTGCTACAATAAAGTTTTCACAGGCATTTTTATGTGTTGTTTTTAGAATAATAAATATTGGCTAGAGAAATGAGAAGAGGGGAAAATGTGTTTACAAATGTCGGGTTCTGGATATTATGTCATTAAAAGAAACGAACCTCGCGATATTTCTTAACTCTGCATTGAAAAACATTAAGTTCACTGCACGTGTCTATGTGATCTGCAGTCATTGGTTGACGTCAGTCACACAAACCACACTAAGGAGAGGCCAAGATATTAAAACTAAACAAATGCACACGAGGACGATCGTGTCCTGTCGAATGACGAAACTCAGCCACTGCCACGCATGTAATAAAATCCGAAACATGTAAATTGGAGAAAAGAAGACAGACTCAACTCTTCTTGTCAACAGCAAAATTTAACGTAGTTTGGTAGACGTCATCGTGATAAACCTTGGTTAATTCTAAACTCCCACAATTTAGCCGTCCCCCTAAGGTTTTCTCTTAC